>CM051234.1:952121-1160479 GCA_027917425.1 Gastrophryne carolinensis
ACTGCCAGAATAGCAAGGGGGGCGCGGCCGGCCGGCGCTGGGGACGCTACACATAGAGATACATGCCAGGAAGCTGCTTCGGTTAAACACAAGTATAAAGTAAAGAAAATGCAAAACATAGCACAATGACCCATATCTATAGCTCATGATAAACACTTAGGCCAAATCAGACACTTTAACAATAATCATTAACATATCTGTATTATGATTATTATATTATATTATTATAATTATTATTATATATAATTATTAATTATATATGCAACCCGCCCACAGTGGGCATATATTATTTCAGTCCCTAACCGGAGCAGGTGGGAGATCCCAGCCATATAAGCCAGCTGATTATACTGGGAACCATTACAGCCAGCATACAGGGGATCTCATGGGTACAGGGGTCCATGCCCCACAATCCGGACTTGACTGCCGCGACACCCATCTTCTCATAAAAGGCATTCCCACAGTGACATGCACGTCTTCATTCTCCTTCAAGCCTTCACATTATGCATAAGTTCCTAAGCGCTTCACCCTGCAAGGGCCTCTCCAGGGTGCAGGGATCAAAATCATCTCCGCTGCCATCCCTCAAACGTCACCATGTGAGCCTATGTGATAAGCTGTGGAAAACTGCTTGTAGGTCTCTGTGATTCCTCATGTGTGGTGTTTATTCTGTGATTCCTCATGTGTGGTGTTTATTCTGTGATTCCTCATGTGTGGTGTTTATTCTGTGATTCCTCATGTGTGGTGTTTATTCTGTGATTCCTCATGTGTGGCGTTTATTCTGTGATTCCTCATGTGTGGTGTTTATTCTGTGATTCCTCATGTGTGGTGTTTATTCTGTGATTCCTCATGTGTGGTGTTTATTCTGTGATTCCTCATGTGTGGTGTTTATTCTGTGATTCCTCATGTATGGTGTTTATTCTGTGATTCCTCATGTGTGGTGTTTATTCTGTGATTCCTCATGTGTGGCGTTTATTCTGTGATTCCTCATGTGTGGCGTTTATTCTGTGATTCCTCATGTGTGGCGTTTATTCTGTGGTTCCTCATGTGTGGCGTTTATTCTGTGGTTCCTCATGTGTGGCGGGGCTCCCTATGGCCAGAGAATGGTGACTCCATCCACACCAAGGAGGGCGGGGCTCCCTATGGTCAGAGAATGGTGACTCCATCCAGACCAAGGAGGGCGGGGCTCCCTATGGTCAGAGAATGGCGACTCCATCCAGACCAAGGAGGGCGGGGCTCCCTATGGCCAGAGAATGGCGACACTATCCAGACCAAGGAGGGCGGGGCTCCCTATGGCCAGAGAATGGTGACTCCATCCAGACCAAGGAGGGCGGGGCTCCCTATGGTCAGAGAATGGCGACTCCATCCAGACCAAGGAGGGCGGGGCTCCCTATGGTCAGAGAATGGCGACTCCATCCAGACCAAGGAGGGCGGGGCTCCCTATGGCCAGAGAATGGCCACTCCATCCAGACCAAGGAGGGCGGGGCTCCCTATGGCCAGAGAATGGTGACTCCATCCACACCAAGGAGGGCGGGGCTCCCTATGGCCAGAGAATGGTGACTCCATCCAGACCAAGGAGGGCGGGGCTCCCTATAGCCAGAGAATGGCGACTCCATCCACACCAAGGAGGGCGGGGCTCCCTATGGCCAGAGAATGGCGACTCCACCCACACCAAGGAGGGCGGGGCTCCCTATGGCCAGAGAATGGCGACTCCATCCAGACCAAGGAGGGCGGGGCTCCCTATGGCCAGAGAATGGCCACTCCATCCAGACCAAGGAGGGCGGGGCTCCCTATGGCCAGAGAATGGCGACTCCATCCAGACCAAGGAGGGCGGGGCTCCCTATAGCCAGAGAATGGCGACTCCATCCACACCAAGGAGGGCGGGGCTCCCTATGGCCAGAGAATGGCGACTCCACCCACACCAAGGAGGGCGGGGCTCCCTATGGCCAGAGAATGGCGACTCCATCCAGACCAAGGAGGGCGGGGCTCCCTATGGCCAGAGAATGGCCACTCCATCCAGACCAAGGAGGGCGGGGCTCCCTATGGCCAGAGAATGGCGACTCCATCCAGACCAAGGAGGGCGGGGCTCCCTATGGCCAGAGAATGGCGACTCCATCCAGACCAAGGAGGGCGGGGCTCCCTATGGCCAGAGAATGGCGACTCCATCCAGACCAAGGAGGGCGGGGCTCCCTATGGCCAGAGAATGGTGACTCCATCCAGACCAAGGAGGGCGGGGCTCCCTATGGCCAGAGAATGGCCACTCCATCCAGACCAAGGAGGGCGGGGCTCCCTATGGCCAGAGAATGGCGACTCCATCCAGACCAAGGAGGGCGGGGCTCCCTATGGCCAGAGAATGGCGACTCCATCCAGACCAAGGAGGGCGGGGCTCCCTATGGCCAGAGAATGGCGACTCCATCCAGACCAAGGAGGGCGGGGCTCCCTATGGCCAGAGAATGGCGACTCCATCCAGACCAAGGAGGGCGGGGCTTCCTATGGCCAGAGAATGGCGACTCCATCCAGACCAAGGAGGGCGGGGCTCCCTATGGCCAGAGAATGGCCACTCCATCCAGACCAAGGAGGGCGGGGCTTCCTATGGCCAGAGAATGGCGACTCCATCCAGACCAAGGAGGGCGGGGCTCCCTATGGCCAGAGAATGGCGACTCCATCCAGACCAAGGAGGGCGGGGCTCCCTATGGCCAGGGAATGGCGACTCCATCCAGACCAAGGAGGGCGGGGCTCCCTATGGCCAGAGAATGGCGACTCCACCCACACCAAGGAGGGCGGGGCTCCCTATGGCCAGAGAATGGCGACTCCATCCAGACCAAGGAGGGCGGGGCTCCCTATGGCCAGAGAATGGCGAATCCATCCAGACCAAGGAGGGCGGGGCTCCCTATGGCCAGAGAATGGCGAATCCATCCACACCAAGGAGGGCGGGGCTCCCTATGGCCAGAGAATGGCGACTCCATCCAGACCAAGGAGGGCGGGGCTCCCTATGGCCAGAGAATGGCGACTCCATCCAGACCAAGGAGGGCGGGGCTCCCTATGGCCAGAGAATGGCGACTCCATCCAGACCAAGGAGGGCGGGGCTTCCTATGGCCAGAGAATGGTGACTCCATCCCCACCAAGGAGGGCGGGGCTCCCTATGGTCAGAGAATGGCCACTCCATCCAGACCAAGGAGGGCGGGGCTTCCTATGGCCAGAGAATGGCGACTCCATCCAGACCAAGGAGGGCGGGGCTCCCTATGGCCAGAGAATGGCCACTCCATCCAGACCAAGGAGGGCGGGGCTCCCTATGGCCAGAGAATGGCGACTCCATCCAGACCAAGGAGGGCGGGGCTTCCTATGGCCAGAGAATGGCGACTCCATCCAGACCAAGGAGGGCGGGGCTCCCTATGGCCAGAGAATGGCCACTCCATCCAGACCAAGGAGGGCGGGGCTCCCTATGGCCAGAGAATGGTGACTCCATCCACACCAAGGAGGGCGGGGCTCCCTATGGCCAGAGAATGGTGACTCCACCCACACCAAGGAGGGCGGGGCTCCCTATGGCCAGAGAATGGCGACTCCATCCAGACCAAGGAGGGCGGGGCTCCCTATGGCCAGAGAATGGCGACTCCATCCAGACCAAGGAGGGCGGGGCTCCCTATGGTCAGAGAATGGCCACTCCATCCAGACCAAGGAGGGCGGGGCTTCCTATGGCCAGAGAATGGCGACTCCATCCAGACCAAGGAGGGCGGGGTTCCCTATGGCCAGAGAATGGCGACTCCATCCAGACCAAGGAGGGCGGGGCTCCCTATGGCCAGAGAATGGCGACTCCATCCAGACCAAGGAGGGCGGGGCTTCCTATGGCCAGAGAATGGCGACTCCATCCAGACCAAGGAGGGCGGGGCTCCCTATGGCCAGAGAATGGCCACTCCATCCAGACCAAGGAGGGCGGGGCTCCCTATGGCCAGAGAATGGTGACTCCATCCACACCAAGGAGGGCGGGGCTCCCTATGGCCAGAGAATGGTGACTCCACCCACACCAAGGAGGGCGGGGCTCCCTATGGCCAGAGAATGGCGACTCCATCCAGACCAAGGAGGGCGGGGCTCCCTATGGCCAGAGAATGGCGACTCCATCCAGACCAAGGAGGGCGGGGCTCCCTATGGCCAGAGAATGGCGACTCCATCCAGACCAAGGAGGGCGGGGCTTCCTATGGCCAGAGAATGGCGACTCCATCCAGACCAAGGAGGGCGGGGCTCCCTATGGCCAGAGAATGGCCACTCCATCCAGACCAAGGAGGGCGGGGCTCCCTATGGCCAGAGAATGGTGACTCCATCCACACCAAGGAGGGCGGGGCTCCCTATGGCCAGAGAATGGCCACTCCATCCAGACCAAGGAGGGCGGGGCTCCCTATGGCCAGAGAATGGCGACTCCATCCAGACCAAGGAGGGCGGGGCTCCCTATGGCCAGAGAATGGCCACTCCATCCAGACCAAGGAGGGCGGGGCTCCCTATGGCCAGAGAATGGCGACTCCATCCAGACCAAGGAGGGCGGGGCTCCCTATGGCCAGAGAATGGCGACTCCATCCAGACCAAGGAGGGCGGGGCTCCCTATGGCCAGAGAATGGTGACTCCATCCAGACCAAGGAGGGCGGGGCTCCCTATGGCCAGAGAATGGCGACTCCATCCAGACCAAGGAGGGCGGGGCTCCCTATGGCCAGAGAATGGCGACTCCATCCAGACCAAGGAGGGCGGGGCTCCCTATGGCCAGAGAATGGCGACTCCATCCAGACCAAGGAGGGCGGGGCTTCCTATGGCCAGAGAATGCCGACTCCACCCACACCAAGGAGGGCGGGGCTCCCTATGGTCAGAGAATGGCCACTCCATCCAGACCAAGGAGGGCGGGGCTCCCTATGGCCAGAGAATGGCGACTCCATCCAGACCAAGGAGGGCGGGGCTTCCTATGGCCAGAGAATGGCGACTCCATCCAGACCAAGGAGGGCGGGGCTCCCTATGGCCAGAGAATGGCGAATCCATCCAGACCAAGGAGGGCGGGGCTCCCTATGGCCAGAGAATGGCGACTCCATCCAGACCAAGGAGGGCGGGGCTCCCTATGGCCAGAGAATGGCGACTCCATCCAGACCAAGGAGGGCGGGGCTCCCTATGGCCAGAGAATGGTGACTCCACCCATAATCAATAAAACCACATAAATTCCAACAACTGGTTAATTGCTGGGCTGGCCAATAAACATACTGACTAAATAAGCCTAGAAAAAACACTTTAATAATAGAAAATTGGCACAGAAAATGCAAATGACTTGACAAGACAAAGTAGCACACACTTATTAAAAACGCAATTGTGCAAGACACATATACAGATAAATGGGGGCCCCTGCCAGGTCAACCTGGACTCCACACTCACACCGCCAGACACTCAGCTCACACCAAAAAATTGCTGGCCAGCATATATTACAGGGACAAAAAAACTATCCACAATGGGAGCAAGCAGCTTGGCATATCACGAATATAGGCTCCACGAAGCCAGACCTATAATGCTATTCACACAGTGCATCTAAAAGGGAACTACGCACCCGGGTAGGGGAACACGTAGGTGATATTAAGCGAAACAGCGAAAAAAGCCCACTAGCTGTACATTTTCGCCAATATCACAATGGGGATCCTATGGGATTGAAAGCATGTGGGATCTTCAAGCTGAAGGGCTCCAATAGAGGGGGGTCCTGGGATGCCCGTCTGTTACAGCAGGAATCAAGGCTCATTTATGAGCTGGGCACCATGTCTCCGTTGGGTCTGAACACGGATATGGGCCTAAAAGCTTTTTTATAACCCAGCATTTATATAACCCTGCGTGTAGAGAGGAGTGGGAGTTAGTTGATGTAAGCCTTATTGGTGTTTGTGTTTTTTTTGGCCAGCTAAATAGGGCCACAGCTGGTATATGTACATATAGATGTTTTGAATGACGTTTTTGCTTTCTTTCGGTTTTTCCTTCTCTTTTTGATTAGTTAAGCTTTTAACTACTATATATTGAATTTGTGTGCAATCTTGGTGCTCCTTCTGGTGATTGGAAGGAAAAAGTGGGCACCTTATCTACTACTTACCTTTTTGGTTTGTACCTATGTTAGTGGCTTATATAGGGGGCCTGTATATTAGGTTTTCCATGCAGCTTAGCCACCCATCCATCTTAGGGATGAAGGATTGGGGCATGGCAGCATATGGATATGTGGTCCCAGGACAGGATGAGCTGTCACCCGCTTTGTGCTCCCCTTTCTATGCATTCCTAGCTTAAGCTGTTTATGTTGGCTGCTGCGTGTGTGATGCTGTGCAAATGAGAACACCAATAACCCAATAGAACTGTATATACTTCTAATAAATGAGGGAGGATACTAAACTGGCATATGAGCTGTAAGCGGTGTTGTACTGTGGACACTAACAAGTGAATTTGTGGATACCTCTGCCTGCTGGCTAACACTGAAAGAGTTAAATATAGTGTGTAAGCTGCGGGCGGTGAGGCGAAATCTACCGCGCATGCGCAAGCTGCGGTCGGTGTATACAACCTGACCACGCAGGCGCAGTCAAAAGGAATGCAGAGCTATGTGTGGCAATCCGGAACGTGAGCTACGAGAAGCAAATGTCTTTGTTTGAACACTGCGCAGCTGCGCGCGCAGAGAAGTGATTGGTCCTTCTTGTATGGAAAGCCGCCTATAAAGACGACTCAACAGAGCTAGCCCCTCCCACCCTGACGAAGCTCCCGAGCAGGAGCGAAACAGCTGTCGGTTGGGGCCCCTGACCACGCCCACCATGCGTGCTCGCTTACAGCATGGCCGCGCTTACAAGTAGCATTCAGCTTGGACGTATCTTTGGCAGGAAGGAGTATGATTGGTGAGCGGCAACGCCGTATGACACATTGTCTGAGATGCCTATGACGGAGGTACGACGGGGATGTGCTTGGAACATCTGAATTGGTCCGTGGAGCGTCCGGCCCTTACAGAGAGCGCAAGTATACCTGTGTTTAAGTGGCTTGAGACAAGTACCCGGCACTGATGTTTGGCAGCTAATACCTGGCCCCCATGCAGGCATGAATTTTATGTGATAAGACTATGGCGTTTTCAAGTAACATGGCAAACATGAACTTGGGAGAGTAAAATTGTCTTTAAAGTGCCCCATGCTCTGAGCCTCCACCAAATCAGTATATCACTCTGCCATAAAGACATATATACCACGTGTACATGATGGACAGTATCATAAGAGTGTCTCTTTAGTGCTCCAAGGTTACCTCATTAGCATTGTGCTCTATTCTAAAGAGTTGCCATATGCACTGTGTGAATAGCATTATAGGTCTGGCTTCGTGGAGCCTATATTCGTGATATGCCAAGCTGCTTGCTCCCATTGTGGATAGTTTTTTTGTCCCTGTAATATATGCTGGCCAGCAATTTTTTGGTGTGAGCTGAGTGTCTGGCGGTGTGAGTGTGGAGTCCAGGTTGACCTGGCAGGGGCCCCCATTTATCTGTATATGTGTCTTGCACAATTGCGTTTTTAATAAGTGTGTGCTACTTTGTCTTGTCAAGTCATTTGCATTTTCTGTGCCAATTTTCTATTATTAAAGTGTTTTTTCTAGGCTTATTTAGTCAGTATGTTTATTGGCCAGCCCAGCAATTAACCAGTTGTTGGAATTTATGTGGTTTTATTGCATGTGTAGAGGTTAGCTGGGCGCCCTGGCTATTTTTGAGTTAAAAGGGCAGTGCCTACATACATTTATATTTATATAATCTAGGGTAGTCTCCCACTGTCTTTTTTAATCTTCATTTTGACTCCACCCACACCAAGGAGGGCGGGGCTCCCTATGGCCAGAGAATGGCGACTCCATCCACACCAAGGAGGGCGGGGCTCCCTATAGCCAGAGAATGGCGACTCCATCCAGACCAAGGAGGGCGGGGCTGATGGTATCTATGAATTGCCGCTGGCACACGCGCTTTTTGTCTTTATTTATTGTTGTGCATATTATTGTATTTTCCTTTGCTGGGTTTCTGTGCGTGTGGCTGATGGATGGTTTCCATATGTTGCTTTGTGTGTCTATCATCTGAATATAGAATAGAAATGTTTTTCATAGGATTTATTGTGGTGCCATTATTTCGGGTGGTGACATTATTCCGGGTGGTGCCATTATTTCGGGTGGTGCCATTATTTCGGGTGGTGACATTATTCCGGGTGGTGCCATTATTTCGGGTGGTGCCATTATTTCGGGTGGTGACATTATTTCGGGTGGTGACATTATTCCGGGTGGTGCCATTATTTCGGGTGGTGCCATTATTTCGGGTGGTGACATTATTTCGGGTGGTGCCATTATTTCGGGTGGTGCCATTATTTCGGGTGGTGACATTATTCCGGGTGGTGCCATTATTTCGGGTGGTGCCATTATTTCGGGTGGTGACATTATTTCGGGTGGTGACATTATTTCGGGAGGTGCCATTATTTCGGGTGGTGACATTATTCCGGGTGGTGACATTATTCCGGGTGGTGCCATTATTCCGGGTGGTGCCATTATTTCGGGTGGTGCCATTATTTCGGGTGGTGCCATTATTCCGGGTGGTGCCATTATTCCGGGTGGTGCCATTATTTCGGGTGGTGCCATTATTTCGGGTGGTGCCATTATTTCGGGTGGTGCCATTATTTCGGGTGGTGACATTATTTCGGGTGGTGACATTATTTCGGGTGGTGCCATTATTCCGGGTGGTGACATTATTTCGGGTGGTGCCATTATTTCGGGTGGTGACATTATTCCGGGTGGTGACATATATTTCGGGTGGTGACATTATTTCGGGTGGTGCCATTATTCCGGGTGGTGACATTATTTCGGGTGGTGACATTATTCCGGGTGGTGCCATTATTTCGGGTGGTGCCATTATTTCGGGTGGTGACATATATTCCGGGTGGTGCCATTATTTCGGGTGGTGCCATTATTTCGGGTGGTGCCATTATTTCGGGTGGTGACAATATTTCGGGTGGTGACATATATTTCTGGTGGTGACATTATTTCGGGTGGTGACATTATTTCGGGTGGTGACATTATTTCGGGTGGTGACATTATTTCGGGTGGTGACAATATTTCGGGTGGTGCCATTATTTCGGGTGGTGACATTATTCCGGGTGGTGACATTATTCCGGGTGGTGACATTATTTCGGGTGGTGACATTATTTCGGGAGGTGCCATTATTCCGGGTGGTGCCATTATTTCGGGTGGTGCCATTATTCCGGGTGGTGCCATTATTTCGGGTGGTGCCATTATTTCGGGAGGTGCCATTATTCCGGGTGGTGCCATTATTCCGGGTGGTGCCATTATTTCGGGTGGTGCCATTATTCCGGGTGGTGACATATATTCCGGGTGGTGACAATATTTCGGGTGGTGACATTATTTCGGGTGGTGCCATTATTTCGGGTGGTGCCATTATTCCGGGTGGTGCCATTATTTCGGGTGGTGCCATTATTTCGGGTGGTGCCATTATTTCGGGTGGTGCCATTATTTCGGGTGGTGCCATTATTTCGGGTGGTGCCATTATTTCGGGAGGTGCCATTATTTCGGGAGGTGCCATTATTTCGGGTGGTGACATTATTCCGGGTGGTGCCATTATTCCGGGTGGTGCCATTATTCCGGGTGGTGACATTATTCCGGGTGGTGCCATTATTCCGGGTGGTGCCATTATTCCGGGTGGTGACATTATTTCGGGTGGTGACATTATTCCGGGTGGTGACATTATTTCGGGTGGTGACATTATTCCGGGTGGTGACATTATTCCGGGTGGTGACATTATTCCGGGTGGTGACATTATTCCGGGTGGTGACATTATTCCGGGTGGTGACATTATTTCGGGTGGTGACATTATTTCGGGTGGTGACATTATTCCGGGTGGTGCCATTATTCCGGGTGGTGCCATTATTCCGGGTGGTGCCATTATTTCGGGTGGTGACATTATTCCGGGTGGTGCCATTATTTCGGGTGGTGACATTATTTCGGGTGGTGACATTATTTCGGGTGGTGCCATTATTTCGGGTGGTGACATTATTTCGGGTGGTGCCATTATTTCGGGTGGTGACATTATTTCGGGTGGTGACATTATTCCGGGTGGTGACATTATTCCGGGTGGTGCCATTATTCCGGGTGGTGACATTATTCCGGGTGGTGACATTATTTCGGGTGGTGACATTATTCCGGGTGGTGCCATTATTCCGGGTGGTGCCATTATTCCGGGTGGTGCCATTATTCCGGGTGGTGACATTATTTCGGGTGGTGACATTATTTCGGGTGGTGCCATTATTCCGGGTGGTGCCATTATTTCTGGTGGTGACATTATTCCGGGTGGTGACATTATTTCGGGTGGTGACATTATTTCGGGTGGTGCCATTATTTCGGGTGGTGCCATTATTTCTGGTGGTGACATTATTTCGGGTGGTGACATTATTTCGGGTGGTGACATTATTCCGGGTGGTGCCATTATTCCGGGTGGTGCCATTATTCCGGGTGGTGACATTATTTCGGGTGGTGACATTATTCCGGGTGGTGACATTATTCCGGGTGGTGACATTATTCCGGGTGGTGACATTATTCCGGGTGGTGACATTATTTCGGGTGGTGCCATTATTCCGGGTGGTGACATATATTTCGGGTGGTGACATTATTTCGGGTGGTGCCATTATTTCGGGTGGTGCCATTATTTCGGGTGGTGACATATATTTCGGGTGGTGACATTATTTCGGGTGGTGACATTATTTCGGGTGGTGACATTATTTCGGGTGGTGCCATTATTTCGGGTGGTGACATTTTTTCGGGTGGTGACATTATTCCGGGTGGTGACGGGTGGTGACATTATTTCGGGTGGTGACATTATTTCGGGTGGTGCCATTATTTCGGGTGGTGACATTATTTCGGGTGGTGCCATTATTTCGGGTGGTGACATTATTTCGGGTGGTGACATTATTCCGGGTGGTGCCATTATTTCGGGTGGTGACATCATTTCGGGTGGTGACATATATTTCGGGTGGTGACATTATTTCGGGTGGTGCCATTATTTCGGGTGGTGACATTATTTCGGGTGGTGCCATTATTTCGGGTGGTGCCATTATTTCGGGTGGTGCCATTATTCCGGGTGGTGACATATATTCCGGGTGGTGACATTATTCCGGGTGGTGACATATATTTCGGGTGGTGACATTATTTCGGGTGGTGCCATTATTTCGGGTGGTGACATTATTTCGGGTGGTGACATTATTCCGGGTGTTGACATATATTTCGGGTGGTGCCATTATTTCGGGTGGTGACATATATTTCGGGTGGTGCCATTATTTCGGGTGGTGCCATTATTTCGGGTGGTGACATTATTTCGGGTGGTGCCATTATTTCGGGTGGTGCCATTATTTCGGGTGGTGCCATTATTTCGGGTGGTGCCATTATTTCGGGTGGTGCCATTATTTCGGGTGGTGACATATATTTCGGGTGGTGCCATTATTTCGGGTGGTGCCATTATTTCGGGTGGTGACATATATTCCGGGTGGTGACATTATTCCAGGTGGTGCCATTATTTCTGGTGGTGACATTATTCCGGGTGGTGCCATTATTTCGGGTGGTGACATTATTCCGGGTGTTGACATTATTCCGGGTGGTGACATTATTCCGGGTGGTGACAATATTTCGGGTGGTGCCATTATTTCGGGTGGTGACATATATTTCGGGTGGTGCCATTATTTCGGGTGGTGCCATTATTTCGGGTGGTGCCATTATTTCGGGTGGTGCCATTATTTCGGGTGGTGACATATATTTCGGGTGGTGCCATTATTTCGGGTGGTGACATTATTTCTGGTGGTGACATTATTCCGGGTGGTGCCATTATTTCGGGTGGTGACATTATTCCGGGTGTTGACATATATTTCGGGTGGTGACATTATTTCGGGTGGTGACATATATTTCGGGTGGTGACATTATTTCGGGTGGTGACATTATTTCGGGTGGTGACATATATTTCGGGTGGTGACATATATTCCGGGTGGTGCCATTATTCCGGGTGGTGCCATTATTCCGGGTGGTGCCATTATTTCGGGTGGTGCCATTATTCCGGGTGGTGCCATTATTCCGGGTGGTGACATTATTTCGGGTGGTGACATATATTTCGGGTGGTGACATATATTTCGGGTGGTGACATTATTCCGGGTGGTGCCATTATTCCGGGTGGTGCCATTATTTCGGGTGGTGCCATTATTTCGGGTGGTGCCATTATTTCGGGTGGTGCCATTATTTCGGGTGGTGACATATATTCCGGGTGGTGCCATTATTTCGGGTGGTGACATTATTTCGGGTGGTGACAGTATTCCGGGTGGTGCCATTATTTCGGGTGGTGCCATTATTTCGGGTGGTGACATTATTTCTGGTGGTGACATTATTTCGGGTGGTGCCATTATTTCGGGTGGTGACATTATTTCGGGTGGTGCCATTATTTCGGGTGGTGACATATATTTCGGGTGGTGACATTATTTCGGGTGGTGCCATTATTCCGGGTGGTGACATATATTCCGGGTGGTGCCATTATTCCGGGTGGTGCCATTATTTCGGGTGGTGCCATTATTTCGGGTGGTGACATATATTTCGGGTGGTGCCATTATTTCGGGTGGTGACATATATTTCGGGTGGTGCCATTATTTCGGGTGGTGCCATTATTCCGGGTGGTGCCATTATTCCGGGTGGTGCCATTATTCCGGGTGGTGCCATTATTTCGGGTGGTGACATTATTTCGGGTGGTGACATTATTCCGGGTGGTGCCATTATTCCGGGTGGTGCCATTATTCCGGGTGGTGCCATTATTTCGGGTGCTGCCATATATTTCGGGTGGTGCCATTATTCCGGGTGGTGCCATATATTTCGGGTGGTGACATTATTCCGGGTGGTGACATTATTTCGGGTGGTGCCATTATTCCGGGTGGTGACATATATTCCGGGTGGTGACATATATTCCGGGTGGTGCCATTATTTCGGGTGGTGCCATATATTTCGGGTGGTGACATTATTTCGGGTGGTGCCATTATTTCGGGTGGTGCCATTATTTCGGGTGGTGACATTATTCCGGGTGGTGACATTATTTCTGGTGGTGACATTATTTCGGGTGGTGCCATTATTCCGGGTGGTGCCATTATTCCGGGTGGTGACATTATTTCTGGTGGTGACATTATTTCGGGTGGTGCCATTATTTCGGGTGGTGCCATTATTCCGGGTGGTGACATTATTCCGGGTGGTGACATTATTTCGGGTGGTGCCATTATTCCGGGTGGTGACATATATTTCGGGTGGTGACATATATTTCGGGTGGTGCCATTATTTCGGGTGGTGCCATTATTTCGGGTGGTGCCATTATTCCGGGTGGTGCCATTATTTCGGGTGGTGCCATTATTCCGGGTGGTGCCATTATTCCGGGTGGTGCCATTATTCCGGGTGGTGACATTATTCCGGGTGGTGACATATATTTCGGGTGGTGCCATTATTTCGGGTGGTGCCATTATTTCGGGTGGTGCCATTATTCCGGGTGGTGCCATTATTCCGGGTGGTGCCATTATTTCGGGTGGTGCCATTATTTCGGGTGGTGCCATTATTTCGGGTGGTGCCATTATTTCGGGTGGTGACATTATTTCGGGTGGTGCCATTATTCCGGGTGGTGACATATATTTCGGGTGGTGACATTATTTCGGGTGGTGACATTATTTCGGGTGGTGACATTATTTCGGGTGGTGACATTATTCCGGGTGGTGACATTATTTCGGGTGGTGCCATTATTTCGGGTGGTGACATATATTTCGGGTGGTGCCATTATTTCGGGTGGTGCCATTATTCCGGGTGGTGCCATTATTTCGGGTGGTGCCATTATTTCGGGTGGTGACATTATTTCGGGTGGTGACATTATTTCGGGTGGTGCCATTATTCCGGGTGGTGCCATTATTTCGGGTGGTGACATATATTTCGGGTGGTGACATATATTTCGGGTGGTGACATTATTCCGGGTGGTGACATTATTCCGGGTGGTGCCATTATTTCGGGTGGTGCCATTATTTCGGGTGGTGCCATTATTTCGGGTGGTGCCATTATTTCGGGTGGTGACATATATTTCGGGTGGTGACATTATTTCGGGTGGTGCCATTATTTCGGGTGGTGCCATTATTTCGGGTGGTGACATTATTTCGGGTGGTGCCATTATTTCGGGTGGTGCCATTATTCCGGGTGGTGACATTATTTCGGGTGGTGACATTATTTCGGGTGGTGACATTATTTCGGGTGGTGCCATTATTCCGGGTGGTGACATTATTTCGGGTGGTGCCATTATTTCGGGTGCTGCCATATATTCCGGGTGGTGCCATTATTTCGGGTGGTGCCATTATTTCGGGTGGTGCCATTATTTCGGGTGGTGACATTATTTCGGGTGGTGACATTATTTCGGGTGGTGACATTATTTCGGGTGGTGACATTATTCCGGGTGGTGCCATTATTTCGGGTGGTGACATTATTTCGGGTGGTGACATTATTTCGGGTGGTGCCATTATTTCGGGTGGTGCCATTATTTCGGGTGGTGCCATTATTCCGGGTGGTGACATATATTTCGGGTGCTGACATTATTCCGGGTGGTGACAATATTTCGGGTGGCGCCATTATTTCGGGTGGTGACATTATTCCGGGTGGTGACATATATTTCGGGTGCTGACATTATTCCGGGTGGTGACAATATTTCGGGTGGTGACATATATTTCGGGTGGTGCCATTATTTCGGGTGGTGACATTATTCCGGGTGGTGCCATTATTTCGGGTGGTGACATTATTTCGGGTGGTGACATTATTCCGGGTGGTGACATTATTTCGGGTGGTGACATTATTTCGGGTGGTGACATTATTCCGGGTGGTGCCATTATTTCGGGTGGTGACATATATTTCGGGTGGTGCCATTATTTCGGGTGGTGACATTATTTCGGGTGGTGACATTATTTCGGGTGGTGACATATATTTCGGGTGGTGCCATTATTTCGGGTGGTGCCATTATTTCGGGTGGTGCCATTATTCCGGGTGGTGCCATTATTCCGGGTGGTGCCATTATTCCGGGTGGTGCAATTATTCCGGGTGGTGCCATTATTTCGGGTGGTGCCATTTTTTCGGGTGGTGTCATTATTCCGGGTGGTGCCATTATTTCGGGTGGTGCCATTATTCCGGGTGGTGCCATTATTCCGAGTGGTGACATTATTTCGGGTGGTGACATATATTCCGGGTGGTGACATATTTCGGGTGGTGACATTATTTCGGGTGGTGCCATTATTTCGGGTGGTGACATATTTCGGGTGGTGACATTATTTCGGGTGGTGACATTATTTCGGGTGGTGCCATTATTTCGGGTGGTGCCATTATTCCGGGTGGTGCCATTATTCCGAGTGGTGCCATTATTTCGGGTGGTGACATATATTTCGGGTGGTGACATTATTTCGGGTGGTGACATTATTCCGGGTGGTGCCATTATTTCGGGTGGTGCCATATATTTCGGGTGGTGCCATTATTTCGGGTGGTGCCATTATTTCGGGTGGTGCCATTATTTCGGGTGGTGCCATTATTTCGGGTGGTGCCATTATTCCGGGTGGTGCCATTATTCCGAGTGGTGCCATTATTTCGGGTGGTGACATATATTTCGGGTGGTGACATTATTTCGGGTGGTGACATTATTCCGGGTGGTGACATATATTTCGGGTGGTGCCATTATTTCGGGTGGTGCCATATATTTCGGGTGGTGCCATTATTTCGGGTGGTGACATTATTCCGGGTGGTGCCATTATTTCGGGTGGTGCCATTATTTCGGGTGGTGACATTATTTCGGGAGGTGACATTATTTCGGGTGGTGCCATTATTTCGGGTGGTGCCATTATTTCGGGTGGTGCCATTATTTCGGGAGGTGACATTATTTCGGGTGGTGACATTATTTCGGGTGGTGCCATTATTTCGGGTGGTGCCATTATTTCTGGTGGTGACATTATTTCGGGTGGTGACATTATTTCGGGTGGTGCCATTATTTCGGGTGGTGACATTATTTCGGGTGGTGCCATTATTTCGGGAGGTGACATTATTTCGGGTGGTGCCATTATTTCGGGTGGTGACATTATTTCGGGTGGTGCCATTATTTCGGGTGGTGACATTATTTCTGGTGGTGACATTATTCCGGGTGGTGCCATTATTTCGGGTGGTGCCATTATTTCGGGTGGTGACATTATTTCGGGTGGTGACATTATTTCGGGTGGTGACATTATTTCGGGTGGTGACATTATTTCGGGTGGTGCCATTATTTCGGGTGGTGACATTATTTCGGGTGGTGCCATTATTTCGGGTGGTGACATTATTTCTGGTGGTGACATTATTCCGGGTGGTGCCATTATTTCGGGTGGTGCCATTATTTCGGGTGGTGACATTATTTCGAGTGGTGCCATTATTTCGGGTGGTGACATATATTTCGGGTGGTGACATTATTTCGGGTGGTGACATTATTCCGGGTGGTGACATATATTTCGGGTGGTGCCATTATTTCGGGTGGTGCCATATATTTCGGGTGGTGCCATTATTTCGGGTGGTGACATTATTCCGGGTGGTGCCATTATTTCGGGTGGTGCCATTATTTCGGGTGGTGACATTATTTCGGGAGGTGACATTATTTCGGGTGGTGCCATTATTTCGGGTGGTGCCATTATTTCGGGTGGTGCCATTATTTCGGGAGGTGACATTATTTCGGGTGGTGACATTATTTCGGGTGGTGCCATTATTTCGGGTGGTGCCATTATTTCTGGTGGTGACATTATTTCGGGTGGTGACATTATTTCGGGTGGTGCCATTATTTCGGGTGGTGACATTATTTCGGGTGGTGCCATTATTTCGGGAGGTGACATTATTTCGGGTGGTGCCATTATTTCGGGTGGTGACATTATTTCGGGTGGTGCCATTATTTCGGGTGGTGACATTATTTCTGGTGGTGACATTATTCCGGGTGGTGCCATTATTTCGGGTGGTGCCATTATTTCGGGTGGTGACATTATTTCGGGTGGTGACATTATTTCGGGTGGTGACATTATTTCGGGTGGTGACATTATTTCGGGTGGTGCCATTATTTCGGGTGGTGACATTATTTCGGGTGGTGCCATTATTTCGGGTGGTGACATTATTTCTGGTGGTGACATTATTCCGGGTGGTGCCATTATTTCGGGTGGTGCCATTATTTCGGGTGGTGACATTATTCCGGGTGGTGACATTATTTCGGGTGGTGACATATATTTCGGGTGGTGCCATTATTTCGGGTGGTGCCATATATTTCGGGTGGTGCCATTATTTCGGGTGGTGACATTATTTCGGGTGGTGCCATTATTTCGGGTGGTGCCATTATTTCGGGTGGTGACATTATTTCTGGTGGTGACATTATTCCGGGTGGTGACATTATTTCGGGTGGTGACATATATTTCGGGTGGTGCCATTATTTCGGGTGGTGCCATATATTTCGGGTGGTGCCATTATTTCGGGTGGTGCCATTATTTCGGGTGGTGCCATTATTTCGGGTGGTGACATTATTCCGGGTGGTGACATTATTCCGGGTGGTGACATTATTTCGGGTGGTGCCATTATTTCGGGTGGTGCCATTATTTCGGGTGGTGACATATATTTCGGGTGGTGCCATTATTCCGGGTGGTGACATATATTTCGGGTGGTGCCATTATTCCGGGTGGTGACATATATTTCGGGTGGTGACATATATTTCGGGTGGTGACATTATTTCGGGTGGTGACATTATTTCGGGTGGTGACATTATTCTGGGTGGTGACATTATTCTGGGTGGTGACATTATTCCGGGTGGTGACATATATTTCGGGTGGTGACATTATTTCGGGTGGTGACATTATTCCGGGTGGTGCCATTATTCCGGGTGGTGACATTATTCCGGGTGGTGACATTATTTCGGGTGGTGACATTATTCCGGGTGGTGCCATTATTTCGGGTGGTGCCATTATTTCGGGTGGTGCCATTATTCCGGGTGGTGACATTATTTCGGGTGGTGCCATTATTTCTGGTGGTGACATTATTTCGGGTGGTGCCATTATTTCGGGTGGTGACATTATTCCGGGTGGTGACATTATTCCGGGTGGTGACATTATTTCGGGTGGTGACATTATTTCTGGTGGTGACATTATTTCGGGTGGTGCCATTATTTCGGGTGGTGACATTATTCCGGGTGGTGACATTATTCCGGGTGGTGACATTATTCCGGGTGGTGACATATATTTCGGGTGGTGACATATATTTCGGGTGGTGACATATATTTCGGGTGGTGCCATTATTTCGGGTGGTGCCATTATTTCGGGTGGTGACATTATTCCGGGTGGTGACATTATTCCGGGTGGTTCCATTATTTCGGGTGGTGACATTATTTCGGGTGGTGACATTATTTCGGGTGGTGCCATTATTTCGGGTGGTGCCATTTTTTCGGGTGGTGTCATTATTCCGGGTGGTGCCATTATTCCGGGTGGTGCCATTATTCCGGGTGGTGCCATTATTCCGGGTGGTGACATATATTTCGGGTGGTGACATATATTCCGGGTGGTGCCATTATTTCGGGTGGTGCCATTATTTCGGGTGGTGCCATTTTTTCGGGTGGTGTCATTATTTCGGGTGGTGCCATTATTTCGGGTGGTGACATATATTTCGGGTGGTGACATATATTTCGGGTGGTGCCATTATTCCGGGTGGTGCCATTATTTCGGGTGGTGACATATATTTCGGGTGGTGCCATTATTCCGGGTGGTGACATATATTTCGGGTGGTGACATATATTTCGGGTGGTGACATATATTTCGGGTGGTGACATTATTTCGGGTGGTGACATTATTCCGGGTGGTGACATTATTTCGGGTGGTGACATATATTTCGGGTGGTGCCATTATTCCGGGTGGTGCCATTATTCCGGGTGGTGACATATATTTCGGGTGGTGACATATATTTCGGGTGGTGACATTATTTCGGGTGGTGACATTATTTCGGGTGGTGACATTATTTCGGGTGGTGACATATATTTCGGGTGGTGCCATTATTCCGGGTGGTGCCATTATTTCGGGTGGTGCCATTATTTCGGGTGGTGACATATATTTCGGGTGGTGCCATTATTCCGGGTGGTGCCATTATTCCGGGTGGTGACATATATTTCGGGTGGTGACATTATTCCGGGTGGTGACATTATTTCGGGTGGTGACATTATTTCGGGTGGTGACATTATTCCGGGTGGTGCCATTATTTCGGGTGGTGCCATTATTCCGGGTGGTGCCATTATTTCGGGTGGTGACATTATTTCGGGTGGTGACATTATTTCGGGTGGTGACATTATTTCGGGTGGTGACATATATTTCGGGTGGTGCCATTATTCCGGGTGGTGCCATTATTTCGGGTGGTGCCATTATTTCGGGTGGTGACATTATTTCGGGTGGTGCCATTATTCCGGGTGGTGCCATTATTCCGGGTGGTGACATATATTTCGGGTGGTGCCATTATTTCGGGTGGTGCCATATATTTCGGGTGGTGCCATTATTTCGGGTGGTGACATTATTTCGGGTGGTGACATTATTTCGGGTGGTGACATATATTTCGGGTGGTGCCATTATTCCGGGTGGTGCCATTATTTCGGGTGGTGCCATTATTTCGGGTGGTGACATTATTTCGGGTGGTGCCATTATTCCGGGTGGTGCCATTATTCCGGGTGGTGACATATATTTCGGGTGGTGCCATTATTTCGGGTGGTGACATATATTTCGGGTGGTGACATTATTTCGGGTGGTGACATTATTTCGGGTGGTGACATATATTTCGGGTGGTGCCATTATTCCGGGTGGTGCCATTATTTCGGGTGGTGCCATTATTTCGGGTGGTGACATTATTTCGGGTGGTGCCATTATTCCGGGTGGTGCCATTATTCCGGGTGGTGACATATATTTCGGGTGGTGCCATTATTTCGGGTGGTGCCATATATTTCGGGTGGTGCCATTATTTCGGGTGGTGCCATTATTCCGGGTGGTGCCATTATTCCGGGTGGTGCCATTATTCCGGGTGGTGCCATTATTTCGGGTGGTGCCATTATTCCGGGTGGTGCCATTATTCCGGGTGGTGCCATTATTCCGGGTGGTGCCATTATTTCGGGTGGTGCCATTATTTCGGGTGGTGCCATTATTTCGGGTGGTGACATATATTTCGGGTGGTGACATATATTTCGGGTGGTGACATTATTTCGGGTGGTGCCATTATTTCGGGTGGTGCCATTATTTCGGGTGGTGACATATATTTCGGGTGGTGACATATATTTCGGGTGGTGA
The DNA here is from genome assembly GCA_027917425.1 of Gastrophryne carolinensis. Taxonomy (NCBI): domain Eukaryota; kingdom Metazoa; phylum Chordata; class Amphibia; order Anura; family Microhylidae; genus Gastrophryne; species Gastrophryne carolinensis. The sequence continues at coordinate 972,503 of CM051234.1, forward strand.
CATTATTTCGGGTGGTGACATTATTTCGGGTGGTGCCATTATTTCGGGTGGTGCCATTATTTCGGGTGGTGCCATTATTTCGGGTGGTGCCATTATTTCGGGTGGTGCCATTATTTCGGGTGGTGCCATTATTCCGGGTGGTGCCATTATTTCGGGTGGTGCCATTATTTCGGGTGGTGACATTATTTCGGGTGGTGCCATTATTCCGGGTGGTGACATTATTTCGGGTGGTGACATTATTTCGGGTGGTGACAATATTTCGGGTGGTGCCATTATTTCGGGTGGTGCCATTATTTCGGGTGGTGACAATATTTCGGGTGGTGCCATTATTTCGGGTGGTGCCATCATTCCGGGTGGTGCCATTATTTCGGGTGGTGCCATTATTTCGGGTGGTGCCATTATTTCGGGTGGTGCCATTATTTCGGGTGGTGCCATTATTCCGGGTGGTGCCATTATTCCGGGTGGTGCCATTATTTCGGGTGGTGACATATATTTCGGATGGTGCCATTATTCCGGGTGGTGCCATTATTCCGGGTGGTGACATTATTCCGGGTGGTGCTATTATTTCGGGTGGTGCCATTATTCCGGGTGGTGACATTATTCCGGGTGGTGCTATTATTTCGGGTGGTGCCATTATTCCGGGTGGTGACATTATTTCGGGTGGTGACATATATTCCGGGTGGTGACATATATTTCGGGTGGTGCCATTATTTCGGGTGGTGCCATTATTCCGGGTGGTGACATTATTTCGGGTGGTGACATTATTTCGGGTGGTGCCATTATTTCGGGTGGTGACATATATTCCGGGTGGTGACATATATTTCGGGTGGTGACATTATTTCGGGTGGTGCCATTATTTCGGGTGGTGCCATTATTTCGGGTGGTGACATATATTCCGGGTGGTGACATATATTTCGGGTGGTGCCATTATTTCGGGTGGTGACATATATTTCGGGTGGTGACATTATTTCGGGTGGTGCCATTATTTCGGGTGGTGCCATTATTCTGGGTGGTGCCATTATTTCGGGTGGTGACATTATTTCGGGTGGTGCCATTATTTCGGGTGGTGCCATTATTCCGGGTGGTGCCATTATTCCGGGTGGTGACATTATTTCGGGTGGTGCCATTATTCCGGGTGGTGACATTATTTCGGGTGGTGCCATTATTCCGGGTGGTGACATATATTTCGGGTGGTGCCATTATTTCGGGTGGTGACATATATTCCGGGTGGTGACATATATTTCGGGTGGTGACATTATTTCGGGTGGTGCCATTATTTCGGGTGGTGCCATTATTCTGGGTGGTGCCATTATTCTGGGTGGTGACATTATTTCGGGTGGTGACATTATTTCGGGTGGTGCCATTATTCCGGGTGGTGCCATTATTCCGGGTGGTGCCATTATTCCGGGTGGTGCCATTATTTCGGGTGGTGCCATTATTCCGGGTGGTGCCATTATTCCGGGTGGTGCCATTATTCCGGGTGGTGCCATTATTTCGGGTGGTGCCATTATTTCGGGTGGTGCCATTATTCCGGGTGGTGACATTATTTCGGGTGGTGCCATTATTCCGGGTGGTGCCATTATTCCGGGTGGTGACATTATTCCGGGTGGTGACATTATTTCGGGTGGTGCCATTATTTCGGGTGGTGCCATTATTCCGGGTGGTGACATATATTCCGGGTGGTGCCATTATTCCGGGTGGTGACATTATTTCGGGTGGTGACATTTTTCCGGGTGGTGACATTATTCCGGGTGGTGCCATTATTCCGGGTGGTGACATATATTTCGGGTGGTGCCATTATTTCGGGTGGTGCCATTATTCCGGGTGGTGACATATATTTCGGGTGGTGCCATTATTCCGGGTGGTGACATTATTCCGGGTGGTGGTGCCATTATTCCGGGTGGTGCCATTATTCCGGGTGGTGCCATTATTCCGGGTGGTGACATATATTTCGGGTGGTGCCATTATTTCGGGTGGTGCCATTATTTCGGGTGGTGACATTATTCCGGGTGGTGACATATATTTCGGGTGGTGCCATTATTTCGGGTGGTGCCATTATTTCGGGTGGTGACATTATTTCGGGTGGTGACATTATTTCGGGTGGTGCCATTATTCCGGGTGGTGACATTATTTCGGGTGGTGCCATTATTTCGGGTGGTGACATATATTCCGGGTGGTGACATATATTTCGGGTGGTGCCATTATTTCGGGTGGTGCCATTATTTCGGGTGGTGCCATTATTTCGGGTGGTGCCATTATTCCGGGTGGTGCCATTATTTCGGGTGGTGCCATTATTTCGGGTGGTGCCATTATTTCGGGTGGTGCCATTATTCCGGGTGGTGCCATTATTTCGGGTGGTGCCATTATTTCGGGTGGTGACATTATTTCGGGTGGTGCCATTATTTCGGGTGGTGACATTATTTCTGGTGGTGCCATTATTCCGGGTGGTGACATTATTCCGGGTGGTGCCATTATTCCGGGTGGTGCCATTATTTCGGGTGGTGCCATTATTTCGGGTGGTGCCATTATTTCGGGTGGTGACATTATTTCGGGTGGTGCCATTATTTCGGGTGGTGACATATATTTCGGGTGGTGACATTATTCCGGGTGGTGCCATTATTCCGGGTGGTGACATTATTCCGGGTGGTGCCATTATTCCGGGTGGTGCCATTATTTCGGGTGGTGCCATTATTTCGGGTGGTGCCATTATTTCGGGTGGTGACATTATTTCGGGTGGTGCCATTATTTCGGGTGGTGACATTATTCCGGGTGGTGACAATATTCCCTGTGGTGACATATATTTCGGGTGGTGCCATTATTTCGGGTGGTGCCATTATTTCGGGTGGTGCCATTATTTCGGGTGGTGCCATTATTCCGGGTGGTGCCATTATTCCGGGTGGTGCCATTATTTCGGGTGGTGACATTATTTCGGGTGGTGCCATTATTCCGGGTGGTGCCATTATTCCGGGTGGTGCCATTATTTCGGGTGGTGCCATTATTCCGGGTGGTGCCATTATTCCGGGTGGTGCCATTATTCCGGGTGGTGACATATATTTCGGGTGGTGACATTATTTCGGGTGGTGACATATATTTCGGGTGGTGCCATTATTTCGGGTGGTGCCATTATTTCGGGTGGTGACATTATTTCGGGTGGTGCCATTATTTCTGGTGGTGCCATTATTTCGGGTGGTGCCATTATTTCGGGTGGTGCCATTATTTCGGGTGGTGACATTATTTTGGGTGGTGCCATTATTTCGGGTGGTGACATATATTTCGGGTGGTGACATTATTCCGGGTGGTGACATATATTCCAGGTGGTGCCATTATTTCTGGTGGTGCCATTATTTCGGGTGGTGCCATTATTTCGGGTGGTGACATATATTTCGGGTGGTGCCATTATTCCGGGTGGTGACATATATTTCGGGTGGTGCCATTATTTCGGGTGGTGCCATTATTTCGGGTGGTGACATTATTTCGGGTGGTGACATTATTTCGGGTGGTGACATTATTTCGGGTGGTGCCATTATTCCGGGTGGTGCCATTATTTCGGGTGGTGCCATTATTCCGGGTGGTGCCATTATTTCGGGTGGTGCCATTATTTCGGGTGGTGCCATTATTTCGGGTGGTGCCATTATTTCGGGTGGTGACATTATTCCGGGTGGTGACAATATTCCCTGTGGTGACATATATTTCGGGTGGTGCCATTATTCCGGGTGGTGCCATTATTTCGGGTGGTGCCATTATTCCGGGTGGTGCCATTATTCCGGGTGGTGCCATTATTTCGGGTGGTGCCATTATTCCGGGTGGTGACATATATTTCGGGTGGTGACATTATTCCGGGTGGTGACATATATTCCGGGTGGTGCCATTATTTCGGGTGGTGCCATTATTTCGGGTGGTGCCATTATTCCGGGTGGTGCCATTATTCCGGGTGGTGACATTATTTCGGGTGGTGACATTATTTCGGGTGGTGACATATATTTCGGGTGGTGACATTATTCCGGGTGGTGCCATTATTTCGGGTGGTGACAATATTTCGGGTGGTGCCATTATTTTGGGTGGTGCCATTATTTTGGGTGGTGACAATATTTCGGGTGGTGACATATATTTCGGGTGGTGCCATTATTTCGGGTGGTGACATTATTTCGGGTGGTGCCATTATTCCGGGTGGTGCCATTATTCCGGGTGGTGACATTATTTCGGGTGGTGCCATTATTCCGGGTGGTGACATTATTCCGGGTGGTGACATATATTTCGGGTGGTGCCATTATTTCGGGTGGTGACATTATTCCGGGTGGTGCCATTATTTCGGGTGGTGCCATTATTTCGGGTGGTGCCATTATTTCGGGTGGTGACATATATTTCGGGTGGTGACATATATTTCGGTTGGTGCCATTATTCCGGGTGGTGACATATATTTCGGGTGGTGCCATTATTTCGGGTGGTGACATATATTTCGGGTGGTGCCATTATTTCGGGTGGTGCCATTATTTCGGGTGGTGACATATATTTCGGGTGGTGCCATTATTTCGGGTGGTGCCATTATTTCGGGTGGTGCCATTATTTCGGGAGGTGCCATTATTTCGGGTGGTGCCATTATTTCGGGTGGTGCCATTATTTCGGGTGGTGACAATATTTCGGGTGGTGCCATTATTTCGGGTGGTGCCATTATTTCGGGTGGTGCCATTATTCCGGGTGGTGCCATTATTTCGGGTGGTGCCATTATTTCGGGTGGTGCCATTATTTCGGGTGGTGACATTATTTCGGGTGGTGACATATATTTCGGGTGGTGACATATATTTCGGGTGGTGCCATTATTTCGGGTGGTGCCATTATTTCGGGTGGTGACATTATTTCGGGTGGTGACATTATTTCGGGTGGTGACATTATTTTGGGTGGTGACATATATTTCGGGTGGTGACATTATTTTGGGTGGTGACATATATTTCGGGTGGTGACATATATTTCGGGTGGTGACATATATTTCGGTTGGTGCCATTATTTTGGGTGGTGCCATTATTTCGGGTGGTGACAATATTTCGGGTGGTGCCATTATTTCGGGTGGTGCCATTATTTCGGGTGGTGCCATTATTCCGGGTGGTGCCATTATTTCGGGTGGTGCCATTATTTCGGGTGGTGCCATTATTTCGGGTGGTGCCATTATTTCGGGTGGTGCCATTATTCCGGGTGGTGCCATTATTTCGGGTGGTGACATTTTTTCGGGTGGTGCCATTATTTCGGGTGGTGCCGTTATTCCGGGTGGTGCCGTTATTCCGGGTGGTGCCGTTATTCCGGGTGGTGCCATTATTCCGGGTGGTGCCATTATTTCGGGTGGTGCCATTATTCCGGGTGGTGCCATTATTCCGGGTGGTGCCATTATTTCGGGTGGTGACATTATTTCGGGTGGTGACATTATTTCGGGTGGTGCCATTATTTCGTGTGGTGCCATTATTTCGGGTGGTGCCATTATTTCGGGTGGTGCCATTATTCCGGGTGGTGCCATTATTTCGGGTGGTGCCATATATTTCGAGTGGTGCCATTATTTCGGGTGGTGCCATTATTTCGGGTGGTGCCATTATTTCGGGTGGTGCCATATATTTCGAGTGGTGCCATTATTCCGGGTGGTGACATTATTTCGGGTGGTGCCATTATTTTGGGTCTATAGTCGCCCATAGTGCTCTTCTCATCCCTGTGTTGGGCCCATAGTGCTCTTCTCATCCCTGTGTTGGGCCCATAGTGCTCTTCTCATCCCTGTGTTGGGCCCATAGTGCTCTTCTCATCCCTGTGTTGGGCCCATAGTGCTCTTCTCATCCCTGTGTGGGGTCTTGGTTATATGGATATTTGTAGTGTACAGGGGTCAGTGCAGTCATTGGAATTGTCCTTTGTAACAATAAAGATGATGTGATTTTTTTATGATGAGTTGGTGGCTCCTCTTTGGGAGGACGTTATGTTCTGTGGTACGCCCGCTTCATCCTTTATACTTGACGTGTTAGAGTGAGCACACGTGTTCTCTACAGCTTCTGATAAGTGGTGCAGCCCTTAGAACATTAAATCAAACCGCAAAGTGACCCCAGGGGGTAATTGTGAGAAGGGCTTTGGTTCTGCGGGAAACAAGGCCGGACCATCAGCCAGGATGAGCCAGAGGTGGAATCTCCGAGTAAATATGAGTCTTGGTCCATAAAGGAGGCCCAAACACTGAATGTATCAACACTTGAACCTCAATCCTTCTTCCTGGTGAAGCCATTGAGTGGGAAACATGGGAATTGAGGGGGAGGAGCAGTGAACCTTCTATAAAGTCTGCCTTATCCTTAGGACAGGTGGGACAATGGAGGAGATAATGGCTGGAGGCTCCACAACACAGGGACACATTGTGTTGTCTGGCCTTATCCTTAGGACAGGTGGGACAATGGAGGAGATAATGGCTGGAGGCTCCACAACACAGGGACACATTGTCTTGTCTGTCCTTATCCTTAGGACAGGTGGGACAATGGAGGAGATAATGGCTGGAGGCTCCACAACACAGGGACACATTGTGTTGTCTGTACTTATCCTTAGGACAGGTGGGACAATGGAGGAGATAATGGCTGGAGGCTCCACAACACAGGGACACATTGTCTAGTCTGTCCTTATCCTTAGGACAGGTGGGACAATGGAGGAGATAATGGCTGGAGGCTCCACAACACAGGGACACATTGTGTTGTCTGTACTTATCCTTAGGACAGGTGGGACAATGGAGGAGATAATGGCTGGAGGCTCCACAACACAGGGACACATTGTCTAGTCTGTCCTTATCCTTAGGACAGGTGGGACAATGGAGGAGATAATGGCTGGAGGCTCCACAACACAGGGACACATTGTGTTGTCTGGCCTTATCCTTAGGACAGGTGGGACAATGGAGGAGATAATGGCTGGAGGCTCCACAACACAGGGACACATTGTCTTGTCTGGCCTTATCCTTAGGACAGGTGGGACAATGGAGGAGATAATGGCTGGAGGCTCCACAACACAGGGACACATTGTCTTGTCTGGCCTTATCCTTAGGACAGGTGGGACAATGGAGGAGATAATGGCTGGAGGCTCCACAACACAGGGACACATTGTCTTGTCTGGCCTTGTCCTTAGGACAGGTGGGACAATGGAGGAGATAATGGCTGGAGGCTCCACAACACAGGGACACATTGTCTAGTCTGGCCTTCTCCTTAGGACAGGTGGGACAATGGAGGAGATAATGGCTGGAGGCTCCACAACACAGGGACACGTTGTCTTGTCTGGCCTTATCCTTAGGACAGGTGGGACAATGGAGGAGATAATGGCTGGAGGCTCCACAACACAGGGACACATTGTCTTGTCTGGCCTTCTCCTTAGGACAGGTGGGACAATGCAGGAGGTCGAGGCCTGGACAGAGGTATCCAACCTGCGGCTAGCGGCTGACTTGCTATTAACCCCCAGCCTCCCATTACCTGCCTCCCTAAAGCCAAGGAGGGGGCAGAATGGCTCGGAGCCAATTTGGGTGGTGATTTGGTTGTTGTCCCGTTTTGTTGTCTCACCACCGCCGCGGTTGTACTACGCTCTCCGCGGCTGGCGGCGTTTTTACTGTGTGCTGCGGACTATCATGGCGCTGACGCGGTCACATGGGCGCTTTTTCGCACTCTGGGGGGGGCGGCGCCGGGGGATGACGCGTAGTGCGTCATGCCCCCGCGGCCCGCCCCTCAAGGTTCTCTATCTCGGCGCCATTTTGCGGCTGGTGCCCTGTGTCCGCAGGCCCATCTGTCAACGTGGGCTGCGGCGGTGATCTGTTCGTCTGATCTTCCATTCGCGGTTGGCCCGGTTGTACGGTGATCGCCTGGGTGTGCTGCATGCGCTGTGCCTTTGGTCCGGGGGTTGTTGTCGTCTTGTTGGGGCGTGTGCTGCGGGATGCTTATGTGTCTCTTTTGCTTATGTCTTTCAGGCGGGATAACTGTGTATTGTGGTTCTCCTGGTCCCTCACCCCCCCCCCACCTTTTTCCCTCCTGGCCTTCTCTGTGGGCATCCCTTGGGGGGCATCCCGGCTTTTTTTTTTAGCCCTTACCCTATTCTGGCCTATTGCGCCTGTGTTAATCACCATGTGGAGGCTGCTGGGGATAGCGTGCTTAGGGGTCCTTCGGGGCAATCCCGGCTGTGTGTCATGTGCGGGGCATCCCCTTTGAGTGGTGGTGGGCTTCTCTTCCCAGTTCTGCGCTCCCTCCGACAACTCCTACACCCCCGCGCCTGCATTTAGCCCCCAGTGAGGGGGATACTAGCAGGGGGTCACAATCTGATCTGGCACTACGCGTGGCCAGCATTGAAAGGCAGCTGGCCCGACCTGTGACGTGCAAGGCCTCTGGCAAGAAGCGGCATCTTGACGCCGCGCGTCCCTCTTTGCTGAGGAGGACGAGGGCCTTCATGTGTTTGACAGACGTGACTCACTAGAGGAGGGGGAGCTGTTCCATGATTCAGACTCATCTGGGGACCATCAGGAAGGGTACGACAATGACCCGGTGTCCGCCTTAGGGATACCGGGCTCCCTGTTGACACTGATAGACTGTTGTTGGACATTTTTTAAACTTTGCACATCGCCCCCCCTAAGGTGGCGAAGAGGAAGCAGGGTGAGCTCTTTCGCCCTGACAAGCAACGCTTGGAGTTCCCGGAGCAGGGTCACTTCTCCAATATGGTGCTCAAGGAGTGGGAACGTCCTAACAGATTGCCCACGGTGCCCAAGGGATTGGACAGAAGGTATCCTTCTTCTGCTCACCTGGTCAAGCGCTGGTCGTGTCCCCCTGAGGTGGACGCTCCTGTTCTAGGCCTATTCTGTTCTAGGACTTCGGCCATGTCGTCCCCTGACACTACTACACTGCGTGATGACGCGGACCGCCGTATGGATCAGCTGGCCTGTCATGCTTTCACCTTTGTAGGGGCAGGCCTGCGTCCGGTTTGTGCCGCTGCCATTACGGCCATTGCCCTTCAGAGGAAGATCAAGCGTCTCGGGGATGGCGCCATGGCTGGTAGGAGGAGGGAGGATTATAGGGCCCTCTTGCAACAAAATCAGAGCAAAGCATTTGTGCTGTCTGCCATGGATGATGCTGGGCGGTAGGGCTTCGGCCCTCTTGGTGGCTATGCACTGGTCTGTTTGGTTGCGCCAGTGGGCAGCTGACTCTGCTGCTAAGAAGTTTCTCATCGGGCTTCCCTTCGCGAGGCTTCGTCTCTGTGAATATGGATGTTCTGACCAAGGATGGTAGGTTACCTCAGCGTAGGAAGCAGCCTCCGCCCTTTTGGGGGCCCTCCGCTTCCCTCCCCTCCTTTCGTGCTTCCAGAGGAGGCCGCGGTTCCCTCTTCTCGGGTAGCCACAGAGATGCTTGGGGCCGTGGCAGATTCCGTGGTCGTCCTGGTCTCTCATGGGGATCCAAGCCCAAACCCCCTCCCAAGGCCCCTCAGGCACCCTCACCCGTCCAGGTGGGGGGACGGTTTCGGCTCTTTGCTTACGTCTGGAGGCTCCGTGTCTCAGACCGGTGGATTCAGGAGGTGGTGTCCTCCGGTTACAAGATAGAGTTTGCAGCCTGGCTGCCCCCAAGATCCCTTAGATCCCGGATGTCTCAAAACCCTCTGTCAGTTCAGGGTTTGCGCATAGCAGTTCAACGACTGTTGGAGTCAGGAGTCGTCTGCCAGGTACCTCACCAGGAACAGGGTCAGGGGTTCTACTCCAATCTTTTTACGGTTCCCAAAAAGGACGGTTCTCTTAGGCCCATCCTGGATTTGAAGGGTCTCAACAGGTTTGTCCGGTTCAAGCACTTTCGCATAGAGACGCTATGCTCTGCTGTCAGTACCCTCCGGCAGGGTGACTTCATGACCACTGTGGACATCAAGGATGCCTATCTTCACGTACCAATCTTCCCAGGTCTTCAGAGATTTCTGTGGTTCGCTCTGGAGGATCAGCATTACCAGTGTGTGGCTTTACCGTTCGGTATCACCTCGGCACCTCGGGTGTTCACCAAGGTGCTGGCGGGCGTAATGGCACTTCTGAGGAACGGAGCATTCGCATCCTCCCTTATCTGGACGACATTGTAATTGCTGCTCAGTCTCTTCATCAGGCCAAAAAGGATACTCAGGTGGTGACCCCCACTCTCGAGTCCTTTGGCTGGATGATCAACTATCCCAAGTCTTCACTGTCTCCGTCTCTGGCGAGGTCCTTTCTGGGCATGACTCTGGATACCTCTCAGGTCAAGGTATTTCTCCCTCAGCAGAAAGTGGAGGGCCTTCAGTTGCAGGCACAGGCTCTGCTCTTGTATCCTCATCCCTCCATCCGGCAGGGGATGCAGTTAGTGGGCCTGATGGTGTCCTGCTTCGAGGCGGTTCCCTTTGCTCAGTTTTGCATGAGAACTCTTCAGTTGCATCTCTTGTCAGTTTGGGATCGGGACCCTGTGTCCCTGGATCAGGAGTTTGCTCTGTCCCCTCTGGCCAGGCAGTCCCTTTTGTGGTGGCTGGACTCGAGGAATCTTCTAGTGGGCAGGACATTTCTGCCGCCATGCTGGGAGATTGTCACCACGGATGCCAGTCTTACCGGTTGGGGGGGAGTTTGGAAGTCTTTAAAATTTCAGGGTCGGTGGGGCCCCCAGGAGGCCCATGCACCCATCAATGTCCGGGAACTGAGGGGGATCAGGTTCGTTCTTGCTCAGCTGACCTCACACCTTCGGGGTCGGGCTGTTCAGATCCGCTCGGACAACGAGACGGCGGTTGCCTACATCAATCATCAGGGAGGGACCCGGAGCAAGCGAGCCCTCAAGTAAGTGTCCCTGATACTGTCTTGGGCGGAAGAGAATGTCCCTTGCATCTCTACAGTCTACATTCCGGGGGTGGAGAACCTGGAGGCAGACTCCCTGAGCAGGGGGATGTCTCGGTTGGGGGAATGGTCTCTCAGCAACAAGGTATTTCACTCCCTGTGTCACCGCTGTGGTCAGCCGGATGTGGACCTTTTTGCGTCCCGCCACAATCACAAGGCTTCCCAGGTTTGTCTCCCTGTCACAGGACCCTCTGGCCTTCGCCACGGATGCGCTAGCGATTCCTTGGACGGAGTTTCGGCTCCTCTATGTGTTCCCATCCTTTCCTCTGCTGGGCAGGGTGCTGCGCAAGATCAGGAGGGGTACCAGCCATACTGGTGGCCCCCTGTTGGCCAAGGAGGTTGTGGTTCGCAGACGTCGTGCAGTTGGCAGCAGAGCGGTACGTCTTGCCCAAGGATCCAGATCTTCTCACTCAGGGGCAGCTGCGCCATCCCAATTTACAAACGCTGGCTTTAACGGCTTGGCTGCTGAAACCTCCATCTTGATGGATAAGGGGTTGCCGGCCTCTGTTGTTGATACCATGAATAGGGCTAGGAAGAAGTCCTCGTCTTTTATCTACTACAGGGTCTGGCATGCTGACATTGCCTGGTGTGAGTCCAAGTCTCTTGTCATGTCAGGTGTTTTCTATCCCCAGGTTTCTGGAATTTTTACAACATGGTTTAGATTCGGGCCTTCAACTTAGTACCCTCAAGGGACAGGTGTCAGCTCTGGCAATTTTTTTCCAAAGATCCTTTGCCAATCACTGGCTGGTTAAGACTTTCTTCCAGGGTGTTACTCATGTGCGTCCGCCACGTAAGCCTATGCTACCGGTTTGGGGCCTGAATCTGGTGTTGTCTTCTCTGCAGGGTCCTCCCTTTGAGCCTATCCGTGGGGCTGCTTTGCCCATTCTGACTCTTAAGGTGGCCTTTTTGGTGGCTATTACTTCGGTTAGGCGAGTTTCTGAGCTGGCGGCGCTTTCCATTAAACCTCCTCCTTATTTTGAGCGGCATCAGGATAAGGTGGTGTTTCGGCTTAAGCCGGATTTCTTGCCTAAGGTTGTGTCTGCTTTTCATCTCAATCAGGACATTGTCTTACCTTCCTTGTGTCCTAATCCTGCTAATTCCAAGGAGTAGACCCTTCATTCTTTGTATGTTGTCAGGGCTCTGAAGTTTTATTTGGTTTCTACTGAGTCTTTCAGGAAATCTGATGCTCTTTTTGTTCTTCCTTCTGGTCCTAGGAAGGGTTTGCCTCCGGTTAAATCTGCTATTAGCAAGTGGATACGTCAGGCGGTGGTACAAGCCTATTCTGATAAGGGGAAGGAACCTCCCTTCCGCCTTACTGCTCATTCTACTCGTGCTATTGGTGCCTCTTGGGCTTTTCAGCACCAGGCTTCTGTTGAACAAGTTTGTAAGGCCGCTACTTGGTCTTCTGTTCATACTTTTTCCAAGTTTTCCAAGGTTGATGTTAAGGCCTCAGCTGATGCTGCTTTTGGCCGCAAGGTTCTTCAGGCGGTAGTGACTTGAACTGCCAGCTGTTACTCTTTGGGGATCCCACCCTACCTTACGGACACTGCTTTGGATGTCCCAGATGTAAGGACTTCATGAAGCAGGCCGTGCTGTGCATTAGGAAAAATACAATTCTGTGAGTACTCACCTGTAGAATTGCTTTTACTATGCACGTGCTTCATCCCTCCCTTGTTATCGTTATTCTTGGTTGCCTCTTTGTGGTGATTGTTCCGAGTTAGTTAAGGCTTTAATTTACCTTTATTACCTCCCGGCTTCTTGTCTCACTGCTTTTCAACACTGGAGGTCTATGGGTGATTCTGGTTTTATTATGGGGCCGGGAGTAGCCACAAATCTTCTGCAGTACACTGCGCCACCTTGTGGCGAAATACACAGATGTAAGGACTTCATGAAGCAGGCCGTGCTGTGCATAGTAAAAACAATTCTACAGGTGAGTACTCACAGAATTGTATTTTTCTCCCCTATTGCCACTCCAGTTCATCGGCCCCTCCCTGTCCTCTAGGATGCCTAGTCCTAGTGCTTGTGTATAAGTAAATGTATAAATAGTTGATCAATAGATGAAAGGAACGAAGGAAGAAGGGGAACATAAATGGAGAGAGGTAGTTCGTATCTCTTTCATCTCCAACAAATTCATAGGGCATCTTAGGATTCCTTATCCTTCTGGGCGGCTGTGTCTACAGCTTTTCAATTACTGGGTTAGGGAGATGCAGCCATAAGTATATAGCCCGGGGGGAGCCACGCCTCTTGTCTTGCAGTCCACGCTCCTTCAGGCAATAGTTAACCCATTCATTACTGATTCTGTTGAACTGCAGTGGTAATAGAAAACAATTCTACAGGTGAGAATCGGAGAGTTGAATTTTTAAGGAGAACTGCATTACGGCGTGCCTAAACCTCCTGATAAAGCTGCATTCCCACAATGGGGCCGATTCAGAGCCAGGTGTGAAAACTCACTCCTTTTTATATGATAGAAAACTGCCATTTACTTGTATTGTCTTGGGGATGATTCAAAGCCAGGTGAAAATATACATCTGTTTGCATATTGCCTCCAAGGTAGACCATGAAAGTGAATGGCAGTTTTCTCTCCTGTAAGAGGAGTGAGTTTTCCCACTGGGCTCTGAATCAAGTATATTTAGGCAAAATTATTCACCGTGTCATTTATGTGAATCTGATAAACATTAAATATACCCTATGTGGAGATATATAAGAATCGTGAAATTGCCGGAAGGTCATTTCTCTATAGGGAGGGGAGGGTTGACCATTGATATACAATTTCCTTCAAAAGGTCTGGCCACCAGAACCCCAATAAGTCTTGAGGCCCCGCTAAAGAGCTCAGAATTTCTGGCTTTGTAGGTCACACTCTTCCTCAGGATTAGATGGCGTCTAGCAGTGGAATAGTATATTGTGGCTGCTTCTCATAACATTTGATCGAGGGAATTACCCCAATCCTGGTCTGATAACCTTTGTATTACCTGCTGAGCCTATTGCTAGGCAGTTGGATAATCCTCTGCCTCTGACATCTGCAAACACTGATATTTAGATTTAGCTTGACTAACGGCAGAAGAGATTTAGTTGTAGTCAATACCACAGAACATACGTCCGTCCCCTGTGCCACTCCCTATATACCCGTGTCCTTTTTCCCAATAGGAAATCCGGGTTGTGTTATGGGGGCAGAAACAATGAAGAGTGACTATTAAGTTTAAAAATGGTTTGTAACTTGTGCCACACTTGCCAAAGGGGGTTGGATTGTATGTAGTTGGGCAGCAGTGATTTGTGAAAATGTAAAAGGTAAAGGAGATTGGTGTGTGGGGTGACATTTTGGTAAACAGTTGCATCTGTGTATCTAGACGTGGTATTGATCCAATCTTTTAGATAACGTACAGAGCCGCCATGTCGTAGGTTTCTAAATTCGGGAGCTTTATACTTCCATTGTTTCTAAGTTGCTGAAGATTTGTCAACTTTAAACATTGAATAACTGTATGATTAGTTGAAGTGATTTGTTATCTTATGTTATTTTTGTTTTTCTTCCAGCTGGACAGTGCACTAGGGGAAACCCTGCAATACACCCCAATATATCCACAGATTCAGCATCCGAAGATGACCTGACAGCAGACTCTCCTGAAGGAAGCCCACGTAATGATCGGGACAATACTGCTGCATCATCTAACTCGGGGTGCACCTCTGATGACTCCCATCCTGTCCCCCATCACACAGCAAAGAAAGAAGTGACCTCCCGCCAAAGAAAACTCCAGAGGAAGAAAAGGTTTACTTGTTCTGAATGTGGGAAGGGTTTCCCCTTCAAATCCGCTCTTCTCAGACACGAAATCGTTCATACTGGAGAAAAAGCGCATCCGTGTCCTGAATGTGGAAAATGTTTCTCCTCTAAATCGGCTCTGAAGACCCACAAAATAATTCATACAGGAGAGAAGCCGTATTCTTGTTCCGAATGTGGGAAATGTTTCTCCTCTAGATCAGGTGTTCTCATTCATGAAAGAATTCATAACGGGGAAAAACCTCATTTGTGTTCTGAATGCGGGAAAGGTTTTTTTGACAAGTCAAGTCTCAAGAACCATATGGCAACCCATGCAGGCTTGAAGCCGTACTCTTGTTCAGAATGCGAGAAATGTTTTTCCTCCAAGTCCTCCCTTATCCATCATGAAAGAGTTCATACAGGAGAGAAGCCGTACTCTTGCCCTGAATGTGGGAAATGTTTTTTCTCTAACCCAGAGCTAAAGAAGCATGAAAGAATTCATACAGGAGAGAATCTATGTTCTTGTCTCGAATGTGGGAAAAGCTTTACCTCTAAATCAGAGCTTAAGACACATGAAAGATCACATACAGGAGAGAAGCCGTATTCTTGCTCTGAATGTGGGAAATGTTATTCCTCCAAGACGGGTCTTACCATGCATGAAAGATCACATACAGGAGAGAAGCCCTATTGTTGTGCTGATTGTGGGAAATGCTTTCCCTCTAGCTCGGCTTTTACCACACACAGAAGAATTCATACAGGAGAGAAGCCGCATTGCTGCTCTGAATGTGGTAAAACATTTTCCCAGATATCAGCCCTTCACTCACATAAAATAGTTCATACAGGAGAGAAGCCGCATTCGTGTTTAGAATGTGGGAAATGTTTTTCCAGTAAATCAGCTCTTCTCATTCACGAAAGAATTCATACAGGGGAGAAGCCGTACTCCTGTCCTGAATGTGATAAATGTTATTCCCAGATAACAGATCTAATCGTCCATAAGAGAGTTCATACAGGAGAGAGGCCGTATTCTTGTCCTAAATGTGAGAAATGTTTTACCTCAAATTCAAAGCTAAAGGCACATGAAAGAGTTCATACAAAAGAAAAGCCACATTCATGTGATACATGTGGGAAATGTTTTTCCTTGAAATCAGAGCTGAAGGAACATGAAACAATTCATACAGGAAAGAAGCCGTATTCGTGTTCTGAATGTGGGAAAAGTTTTTCACGTAAAGGGTATCTATTGGGCCATGAGAAAGTTCATACTGGGGTGAAGCCATTCTCTTGCTCTGAATGTGGGAAATGCTTTTCTAGGAAAGCACATCTGACTCAACATGAAAGAATTCATACAGGAGAGAGACCGTATTCCTGCTCTGAATGTGGGAAATGTTTTTCTGCCAAATTTGTCCTTAAATTACATGAAAGAATCCATACAGGGGAGAAGCCATATTCCTGTTCTGAGTGTGGGAAATGCTTTTCCCACAAATCTGATCTAACAAAACATGAAATGTTTCATACAGAGGAGAAGTCGTATTCTTGTCCCGAGTGTGGGAAATGTTTTCGACAGAAATCCACTCTTCACATACATGAAAAAATACATACAGGACAGAAGCCATTTTCCTGTTCTGAGTGCGGGAAATCTTTTGCTGCAAAGTTGCAGCTCATCCGTCATGAAAGAGTTCATACCGGGGAGAAGCCGTATTCTTGTCCTGAATGTGGGAAGCGTTTTTCACACCCGTCTGCTCTGAATGTTCATAAGAGGTCTCATACAGGGGAGAAGCTATTTTCCTGTTCTGATTGTGGGAAAAGCTTTAGGCAGAAACCACATCTTACGAAACATGAAAACGTTCACAAGGCAGAAAAGCTGTAAAAGCTGTAGACTTTTCCTGAAAACTCGTATTAGAAAACCAGGTCTACTAAATCACAAATAACATCGTAGATCATAATTAATATTACAAAATCCACATAGTATAAAAGTTGTACGGCACCGAGTGACACTAAAGACTCAGGAGCACGAAATAACATTGCGCTATTCACTTCCGCTGACTATGACTACCCAGAATTTACAAGATAAAAGTGACTGTTGGAGATGTGCCTTGTTGCTTCCAAACTGTGAGCATCTTTATCAGACAGGAGTCATCCTCTCGTATTGCCAAGAGATTGTTTATATAATAAAGAGGCAGGATGAGAGAGGTGGAGCAGCATGATGGGATTTGCAGTCACCCTGTGGCCAGACAGCTCACATCAGGGTAGAAATGAAACTTGTCCAGACACAGAAGCTTCCCTGTTTGGAGTTTCTTGCTGACCAGGATCTCTGCAGCATTCAGGTGACTGTATAGAAACGAGCTGATGTTAGCTGGAGAGCTCACCATCACCTCCTGAGATCCATCTCCTATTCCTATCTAATACCTGTTGGGCTCCATGCTGAGGTCATGGCAGACCCCACACCCATGGACTCGCAGTTGGCATTATTCCCAACAAAGCCTGGAGAGACTTGCTGTAATTTGCTAATAATTGATCAAATGTGATGACATCAATTCACACAACCAGTAAATATGGCTTCCTCTGATATTTCCTCACATCTCCAGAACCTGGACCATCCCCCGACATAACTGGTGTGGCTACAAACTGGCTCTAACAGTTTATTAATCTGCTGTCTTCACTCCATTAAGGGCGGGAGTGGTCCAGGCAAGAACCGCGCTGTCATGTATTATTTTACGTACAAGAGTTTGTATCCATCGCGCTTATCAGCAATGACATTGTAACTGTGTAGATAGTAAATACGCGCAGCTCACTCCTCAGATTTTGTTATAGATGATACAGAGGAGGGGGCGGCAGCCGCTCACACCAATTTATAACTAACGTGAGCAGGGCAATTAGGACACACAAGTCTTAAAGGAGCCACAGCACCGAACCCTGTTAGCTTGCGACCAAACCAATGATCTGTCTCTAAATCTGGTTAAATACAGAGGCCTTGGTCCACAGACATCTGCAGAATTGCTAAAGCTGCACCAAACGACACAATTCCTCTGTAAGGTGCAGCCCTAACTCTAATCTATGAGAGTCTATGATATATGGGGTGGTGGGTCTGAAGCTGTACTATGAGGCTTTTGACCCTTCCTCTCCATGTGCTGCACTGGAGGTTATAGGGGACCTCAGGCAAGCTGCTCCCAATGTATCCATTGCATTGTGTGTCTATTGGGGATGCCCATATATTAGTGTTAGGACCCGAGACGTAGCTAGGCCTTGTTACCCGGGTCAAAGATTCAAAATGGCACCACCCACCTGTGCTCAGGCCCCCCTTTGGCATCCCCCTGACCTGCTGCACCTGGGGCATGTGCCGCCCCTGGTTAGAACTGCACCTGAATAGAGGCAGCATGGCATTTGCTATAGAAACACTTCTGCAGATGTGTGTGGGCCCAGACCTCTGTTTTTAACAAGATCAGAGATACAGATCACAGGTTTGGTCGCACGCTAACACAGTTGAGTGCTGTGGCGGATTTTTTTATGTTGCTTTTGTTTTATATATGTTACATCTCTGATCTCATTTATCTGCTTACATTAACGTATCAGCCCCGTGGAGATCCCCTGAGTGGAGAAAATGACTCGCACAGCAAAAGAAATGCTTGTATAGTGGATCTGTACCTTAACATCAATGGATTTCTGAATACCCCAGATTTTATATTCTAAGTATACAGCACGTCCTGTTCCAGAATATTCCATGGGGTAATACATCCACAAGATGGTGCTGGACTGCAGAAAAACAGCTTGTGGCTCCTCCCGGCCCCATATAAGTCAGGGACCTCCCACAAATTCCCCAGTTTATTTCTGCAGTCTGCGCTGAGAAGATAGAAGATAGCCCTCTCGTGGCGCAGGTGAGCGAGGCTTATTGCCTGTGGCCCTACAGGACTATTCCCACCCGTTCCGTCCCAGTTACTGCCTCCCAGCCTCGGCTGATAAGGTTCGGGTGAAGGTAGGTCAGTAAGCACCAGGTAGGTGCTGATGAGCTAGGCTCCTACCGCAGTCCCTGCTCTAACAGGCTAGGCGGTTCAGGCTAATGGTGAGCCTTTTGGGATACCCCCACTGCTTCATGGGTTTGGCCTAGTTATCCTGTGCAGTTAAACCCTATTCCCATTCCCCCTCCACCTTCACTCCTCATATTAGCCCCCGGGTGCCGTTTCCCCCAGGGTATTCTGTCGTTATCCTCCCACACTCTCCCTTCGGGAGATCTCCGGGGGGGGGGTTTGTCTAGTGGTTTAAGACTGTAGACATATGTTGTGCCTCGTCACTTTTATTAAAATGCGCCGCCGCGCGTTTGTGCTGCCGGGCCGCTACTGGCCGGCCAGATCACGTGGGAGCGCTTCGCGCTCTTCAGGTGGGGGCGGGCTCTGTGGATGATGCAATTTACCTCATATCGCCACGGCCCGCCCCTCGAGGTTGCGGACGCCATTTTGTCTTCTTCCTGTCGCTGCTGGTTCCTTGCGGTCTGTGAGTTCCCCGGTGGGGTGAATTTTTCTCTATTGGTTCTTATGCATTATTCTTATGGCAATATATTATTGTGCCTTTCAGGCAGGTTGAAGCTTCGGTCCTGTGGTTTCTCCCGGCCCTCTCCCCTCATTATCTCCCACTTCCCTAGCGGTCTATTGGGGCATCCCGGGTAGCTCTTTAGCATTAACCCTTACTGGCCTACTGTGCCTGTTCAAATCACCATATGGAGGCTTCTGGGGATAATGGGCCTGGGGTTCCTTCGGGACAAGCCCGGTTATGTGTTGCGTGTGGGGTATCCCCAATCGGTGATGATGTCAGGGTATGTGTATCCTTCGCCCAGCAGGTACTTGCACTGCTGCTGGGCCTGCGCCCCCTCGGGATTCGCCTGCCGACCCACACCTGCATCTGACCCCCTACGAGGAGCATACCAGCGGGGAGTCTCAGCCTGATTTGGCTGCACGGGTGGACAGCATTGAGAGACATATTGCTGGGTCTGGCCCGCGTAAGGCTTTTGCTAAGAAGCGGCATTTATCTCCGGCCATCTCCCTCTTTCCTGTGGAAACTGAGAGTTTTTGACACTACTGGTTATTTCCCCCTGGAGGAGGGGGAATTGTTCTCTGATTCAGAATCATCTGAGGAGCAACCCAGGGTTTATGGTGGTACAGGGTCTCCCTTTGAGGAAGATCTATGGTCCTCAGATGACACTGACAGGCTTTTGGCTCATATTTTTGAAGTGCTCTGTATCTCCCCTCCTGCCGTGACTCCGCAGCAGCAGGGTGAGCTCTTTCATACGGTTAAACCACGTTTGGAATTCCCTGAGCAGTCTCACTTTAATAATCTGGTACTCAAAGAATGGGAGCGGCCTAGCAATCTGCCAGGGGTGCCCAAAAGTTGGGACAAAAGGTATCCTTTTCCTGCTGATGTGATTAAGCGTTGGTCATGTCCTCCTGAGGTGGACGCGCCCGTTCTGGGGCTGTCCAATACATCTGTCATGCATTCTCCTGACACTACTACCCTGAGGGATGGTGAGGACCGGCGCATGGACCAGCTGGCTTGCCATGTTTTTGCCTGTGTGGGGACCGCGCTACGCCCGGTTTGTGCCTCTGCCATTACAGCTATTGCTATTAAGGGTTTGCTTAAGAGCCTCTTAGAAGGGGCCTCTGATGACGCGGGAGGAGAAGAGTATAGATCTCTCCTGCTTTGCTATGAATTTGTTGCATATGTCCTGTCTGCTATGGATGATGCCATTAGAATGTGTGAAGGATTTCTGCCCTGTTGGTGGCTATACGCCGCTCTGTCTGACTACGTCAGTGGGTAGCTGATAATGCTGCTAAGAAGGCTCTCACTGGTTTCCCTTTCAAGGGCCTGCGCCTTTTTGGTGAACTCTTGGATTTGTTAGCCAAGGGCGTTAGTTTGCCTCAACGTAGAAGGCTGTCTCAGTCATTTCAGGAGATGGGTGCCTTTCTCCCATCCTTCCTTGGTTCCAGACCTGGCCGAGGAGTCTCCTTTACTGGGGCCCGCGAAAATCACTGGGGAAGGGGCAGAGGACGTGGCCGTCCTGGCCTCTCCTGGGGTCCTAAGCCAAAATCCTCACCCAAGCCTCCTCAGGCATGAAGGGGCGCCCTCACCCATCCAGGTGGGGGGAAGGCTTTGGCTCTTTGCTCACGGCTGGAGGCTTCATGTCTCAGACTGGTGGATTCAGGAGGTAGTGTCCTCCGGTTACAAGATAGAGTTTGCAGCCTGGCCGCCCCCAAGATTCATCAAATCCCGGATGGCTCTAAACCCCTTGTCAGCACAGGGTTTGTGCCTTGCTGTCCAAAACCTTCTGGAGTTGGGGGTCATCTGCCAGGTGCCTTTGAGGGAAAGGGGCAGAGGCTACTATTCCAATCTTTTCACTGTTCCCAAAAAAGACGGGTCCATCAGACCTATCCTGGATTTAAAGTGCCTCAACAAATTTGTCAGATTCAAACACTTTCGCATGGAGACCCTGCGCTCAGCTGTCAATTCACTACGTCCAGGGGACTTCATGACCTCTGTAGACATCAAGGATGCTTACCTTCATGTACCAGTCTTTCCAGGTCATCAGAGATTCCTCAGGTTCGCTCTGGAGGATCAGCATTACCAATTTGTGGCATTGCCTTTCGGTATCACCTCGGCTTCCAGGGTATTCACCAAGGTACTGGCGGGCGTACTGGCTCTGCTGAGATCTCAGGTCATTCGCATCCTTCCTTACTTAGACGACATTCTCATCATGTCTCAATCTCTCCAGCAGGCCGAGCTGGATACTCAGCTGGTGGTGCCCACACTGGAGTCCTTCGGCTGGGTGATCAACCACCCCAAGTCTTTCCTGTCACCGTCAATGGTGAGGTCCTTTCTGGGCATGACTCTGGATACATCTCGGGTCAAGATTTTTCTCCCTCAGCAGAAGGTGGAGAGTCTTCAGGCCCAAGCCAGGTTCCTTATGTCTTGCCCTCATTCCTCCATCCGGCAGGGGATGCAGCTGGTGGGCCTGATGGTGTCTTGCTTCGAGGCGGTTCCATACGCTCCGTTTCACATGAGACCTCTTCAACTTCACCTCTCCACCTCATCAGTTTGGGATCGGGACCCTCGGTCCCTGGATCAGGTGTTGGTTCTGTCCCCTCTGGCCAGACGGTCTCTGTCGTGGTGGCTGGACTCAAGAAACCTGTTGGTGGGCAGATCCTTTCTGGCCCGTGCTGGGAGACAGTCACCACAGATGCCAGTCTGACAGGTTGGGGGGCTTCTGGAAATCCCTGAAATTCCTGGGGCCCTCAGGAGGCCCACACCCTATCAACATTTTGGAATTGAGGGCGATAAGGTTGGTTCTCGCCCAATTGACTCCACACCTTCAGGGTCGGGCGGTTCAGGTCCACTCGGACAACCAGACGGCGATTGCCTACATCAATCATCAGGGAGGGACCCGGAGCAAGAGGGCCTTCAAGGAAGTGTCCCTGATACTGTCTTGGGCGGAGGAGAATGTTCCCTGCATCTCAGCTGTGTACATCCCGGGGGTGGAGAATCTGGAGGCAGACTTCCTCAGCAGAGGGACTCGTCTGGGAGAATGGTCCCTCAGCAGCAGGGTGTTTCGCTCCCTGTGCCACCGCTGGGGTCAGCTGGATGTGGATCTGTTTGTGTCCCGTCACAATCACAAGCTTCCAGTCTTTGTCTCTCTGTCCCAGGACCCTCTGGCCTTGGCCACGGATGCACTAGCAATGTCTTGGAAGAGCTTTCAGCTTCTCTATGTGTTCCCTCCTTTTCCCCTGTTGGGCAAGGTGCTACGCAAGATTGCTCAGGAAGGGGTGCCAACCATTTCTGGTGGCCCCATGTTGGCCAAGAATAGTGTGGTTTGCAGATGTCGTGCAGTTGGCAGTAGATCAGTACGCCCTGCCCAAGGATCCAGGCCTGCTCACTCGAGGGCAGCTACGCCATCCCAATTAACAAACGCTGGCTTTAACGGCCTGGCTGCTGAAACCTCCATCTTGATGGAAAAGGGCTGCCTGCCTCTGTTGTTAACACCATGATTCGGGCTAGGAAGAAGTCCTCGTCCTTTATCTACTACAGTATAGGGTTTGGCATGAAAACCAAGTTATGTGTAGCCAGCTCACCCCTGTAATGTAGCACTCCGGCACGGACTCCAATGAAGCTCCCAAAAACTTCTCCTGATACTGAAAGTTGTGGTTCGGAATCCAGCCAAAGTTAAAACATAGCTTTTACTTGAGAAATTAAAAGTCCAAACTGCAAAAATCCAAACATGTGCTGTGCACACCCCCTCAGCACCTCTCACTCTGTGACGCGTTTCAGGCTTCAAATGAGCCCTTAGTCATACAAATTGTGTCTCTGAGGACTAGGTATATATAGCAGCAACATAAGCATAAATGTGAGACACCTGGGAACACCAGGCGATTAAATCAAAGGCAATCACCTAATATCATGCACACGCTGTTAGATAATGATATAGCCACTTACCCCTATATTCCAACGCTGCTTCGTTCGTATCATGCCAGTGGCGTGTAGGGAAATATACGACAACTTCCGCCCTTGCTGAAGCTGGAACGCATACTATGCGTCTGCCAGGAAAGGAAGCAGCTTCCTGTGTGTACAGCCGCCGACGAGTGACTGACGTCACCTGCCCATACTGAAGCCTCAATGCGTCTCCACGTGCGTGTGGGAAAGCCTCTTGTTTACCAATCTGATAGGCGTAAACGGACTCCACCTATTA
The DNA here is from genome assembly GCA_027917425.1 of Gastrophryne carolinensis. Taxonomy (NCBI): domain Eukaryota; kingdom Metazoa; phylum Chordata; class Amphibia; order Anura; family Microhylidae; genus Gastrophryne; species Gastrophryne carolinensis. Next base: position 995,822 of record CM051234.1, read on the forward strand.
TGATTGTAAATACACCAAACGGGGACCTGTCAGAGTGTTAAGGTTTATTTGTATTGAAAATCAATATTATGATCGCGCGCTTCTATTTCTACTGAAGCCAGTGGCGTGTAGGGAAATATACGACAACTTCCGCCCATGCTGAAGCTGGAACGCATACTATGCGTCTGCCAGGAAAGAAAGCAGCTTCCTGTGAGTACAGCCGCCGACGAGTGACAGACGTCACCTGCCCATACTGAAGCCTCAATGCGTCTCCACGTACGTGTGGGGAAGCCTCTTGTCTACCAATCTGATAGGCGTACACGGACTCCACCTATTATGATTGTAAATACACCAAACGGGGACCTGTCAGAGTGTTAAGGTTTATTTGTATTAAAAATCAATATTATGATCGCGCGCTTCTATTTCTACTGAAGCGCATATTATACATCTGACAGAAATGGACACACCTTCCTCTGAATACGGCCGCCAAAAAACAACTGGCGTCACTTGCTAATGGTGGAGCCTCAATATGTCTCCACATAAACAAGGGAGAGCCTCTTATCTCCCGATCTGACAGGCAAAGGTGGACTTAACCTATTATAGTTATAGAAGCGCCAGAAACCCTATCGGGATATTTAATTGTTAATAGAAGTTTGTTTATATTAATAAGCCAGTATTAAAGTCGCGCACTACCATTATTGGAACACGGCAATTCCTAAAGATACTGGTTAAAGGAGAACTAAGCACAGTTGACCTATAGGTTGTTTATGTGAAACATACATTAAGAATTGCTAAAACTATAGTTTATAAGGCAGGCTGTCTTTAAACCTACACTTATAAAGGGGAAGCTACAGTTATACATTATACATAAGATGGACCCTTTAAGGGCTCCTCAGCCCCATAGAACAGGAGTCTTATCAACTAACATGTTGTAAAGCAAACTGATTAATGGATAGAAGAGGCAAAGGGGAAGGAAAAGGAGGAAAGGAAGCTAAGACCTTGTTGCTGCTAGTGAAACCAATCCTCAGAGACGCAATATAGTGTGATTTAAAATTACGTAGAAGTACAATATAGACCTCTAACCTCAATTTTTTAAAACCAAATTGAATGTAAGGTGCAATGAATAACAAAACATTTGTATCTCTTCAGGCTGAAAAAATTCCAAAGTCAATCATTAAAAGTCTGTAAACAACGAGATGTCCAATCTTTCATTCAGACCATTTGGTACACGAGTCCCCAATTTCATAATCCATTTGGCTTCAGCTTTTAATAATTTTCGCCATAAATCACCTCCTCTTTTATCCTCCACAATACGTTCAATGATGGTAACCTGAATACTGTCCACTCTACCACCATGGTCTGAGCATACATGTCTCGCAACATTCGATTTCGGGAAGGGCATCCCAATCTGATAAACATGTTCTCTAACTCTCGTCTTGACCGCACGTGTAGTACACCCCACGTACTGTAAACCACATAGGGTGCATGTAATAAGATACACAACGTGTCTGGTGTTGCAGTTCATAAAGCCGCTAATGGAGAAACCTCTATTGTTAACTGTGGACCTAAATTTATTCGTTTTTTGTATCATGTTGCAACATGAACAGCGTGACCCTCCACATGGATAACAACCCTTTGGGGTGAGCCATGTGTTACATTTTCCATCCTTTTGTGTTCTAAGCATAGACGGTGACAGTCTCGAGCCTAGGGTGGGTGCTTTAGAGGCAACAACATTAACTCCCTCCTTAATGAAAGGTATTAAATCCTGATCCATTGCCAATATAGATACATTGGATCGAATAATATTTTTGATCTTTGTAAATTGGTTACTGTATTTCGTAACCATAGTCATAGACCCAAATTCTTTCCGATTTTTCTTTCTCTGTGCCTCTATAGAAGGCTCCGGGAATAAAATATCCTGCCTGTTGCGTTTCAGTGCTTTTTCCCTGGCTTTCAATAATAGACTCCCTTTGTACCCTCTATCCATTAAACGTGCCTGAACTTGGTCCAATTCTCCATTCAAGATGTTTGGTTTATTGCAATTTCTGATGGTTCGTAGGAACTCTCCATACGGAACGCCCTCTATTGTATGTTTCGGGTGACAACTGGTTGCAAAAAGTGTGGAATTACCTGAGCTCGGTTTACGGTATGTATGGGTGGCTATTTGTTTCCCCTCTGTAGGACGCTCTAAAACAAGATCCAGAAATGGGATACTCTCTCTTTGATATTCTGCCGTAAACTTGAGGTTTAAGGAATTATTATTGATGTAAGTCACGAATGCCATAGCTTGTTCCTGTGTTCCTGTCCACACACATATGATATCATCGATATATCTTGAATACCAAAAAATGTGTTGTGCAAATGGATTCATTTCACCAAAGATGGTTTGTTCCTCCCACCATCCCATATACAGGTTGGCCAGGGAGGGGGAGAACGGTGCGCCCATCGGGGCCCCCTGGATTTGTAAATAATATTCATCATCAAACATAAAAAAGTTGTGACTTAGTAAATACTCCAATGCTGTAATTACGAAATATTCCTCTTGTGCTGATATCCTTGTAAATTTTCTCAGCATGTGTGTAACAGCCTGGAGGCCTAGATGGTGTGGGATAGATGAATAAAGGGCTGCCACATCAAGTGCAAGCCATGTCCCCCTATCTGGCCATTCCAAATGCTGGAATGTTCTCAAAATTTCCGAAGTATCTTTGATGTACCCAGGGAGTAATTTGATAATGGGATTCAGTTGGGTGTCCACCCATTGGCCCAATCTTTCGTTTAGTGACCCTATGCCGGCAATTATTGGGCGGCCTTTGGGCGGTCTGTCCTCCTTATGTACTTTAGGTAAATGATGGAAAATTGGAGTTATAGGATGGTCATTGATGAGTTGTTTCGCCATACTATCCCTTACAACTCCTAGTGATACTCCCTCTTTTATAATATTGTCCAGTTGTTTCCGGAATAACTCAGTAGGATTCCCCCTCAGTTTCCTGTAGGTATTGGTATCCGATAGTTGGCGGACAGCTTCCTCTACATAGGTGGTCCTATCCAATATAACTATCATACCCCCTTTATCAGAGTTTTTTATTACAATGTCCTGATTGGTTTCCAATTCCCGGATAGCTATGGTCTCCCTCTTAGTTAAATTCCTCCGTCGTTTATTACTATTCTCTTGTGAGGCCAAGTCCAATAGCTGTTTCTCCACAGTATCCTGGAACAGTTGTATTGCTTGTGATCTTGCTTGTATCGGATAAAATTCCGTATTTTTAAACCTCGGTGCTGATAGGGTAATATCTCTGCCAATCCCATTCTCCAATTCCAGATCCCTCAAATTTTTGCATGCACAGAGTTCCTTAAATGGATAGTTAACCCAATCTGGTCCTACATGTGGTTCCTTCCCTTTGGGTGACTTCATCTCATTTGCATCTTTGGAGAAGTGTTTTTTTAAAGTCAGAGTACGGACAAATCTGTTCAAGTCCACAATAGTGTCGAATACATTCATGTCATATGAAGGAGAAAAGGATAACCCTTTTTCTAAGATTTTAAGATGAGCAGGTTCCAAAACAGCTGAGGACAGATTAAGGACTGTGCTTTCTATTGCTTTAGATGTTTGCCCCGTAGTTGGTACGCCTTTCCCTTGTCTATGTTTCCTGCCTGCCCTATGCTTTTTTGGTCGGTTTTCCTCTTTGTGCTTTTTCTCTGTTGGTTCTGAGCCCCTAAAAAACTGCTATCTGTATCCATATCTGAGGCTTCCATGGAGTGTATAGACTCATTGTTAGACTCATAGGAACTTTGGGTATCACTATCCCAAAAGGTGACAGACTTATTATTTCTGCGTTTGGAGTTACTCCTTAAGATGGATCTAGGTCTTCTTTGATGTCTCTCCACATGCCAGGTATACACCTGATTGTTCTGGTAGTCCCGGACATCCCTCTGAAACTTGTTTTTTTTGGTCTCTATTATTTGTCTCTGTAATTTTTGTAAGTTGCCATCCATCTGTTGTTTGAGTTTTATATAAGTGTCCTTGTCCTTGTGTACCTCTATATTTTTCCTTAGTTCTGTATGAAGTCTTTTTACTTCCTCCAGGGTTTTCTCCTCCTGATCAATTAGTAGTTTGATCAGTTTTATGGATGTTTCATTCAAGATGGCAAACCAAGCCTGTTTAAACTCCTCATCAAACACTGAAGAAGGTATTTTTTTAATTCGTAGTCCCCTGGGAATCATGTTGTTATCCAAGTATTTTTGGAGTGAGGAGCGGTCCCACCATAATTTGGACTCCTTGCGGCGGAGTTTTTCATATTCCTTAAAAAGATTCTGTAATTCCATTGAGGCTGGTGTCTGTTGTGTTACAGAAAAAATTTCATCCAAAGTTTCCATCCATACAGCCTCTGAGTCTGATAGGGGGGTGGCTTCCATATTTACTGATGCTGCTTTATACAGGTATCAATAGCACATGTAATATTTGATATACAGTCCCAGCAAGTAAAATTTCCTGTGTATCCCAATTCTTATAACCAGGGCAAGCACGGTACTTTGGGAAAAATGCACTAAAACCAAGTTATGTGTAGCCAGCTCACCCCTGTAATGTAGCACTCCGGCACGGACTCCAATGAAGCTCCCAAAAACTTCTCCTGATACTGAAAGTTGTGGTTCGGAATCCAGCCAAAGTTAAAACATAGCTTTTACTTGAGAAATTAAAAGTCCAAACTGCAAAAATCCAAACATGTGCTGTGCACACCCCCTCAGCACCTCTCACTCTGTGACGCGTTTCAGGCTTCAAATGAGCCCTTAGTCATACAAATTGTGTCTCTGAGGACTAGGTATATATAGCAGCAACATAAGCATAAATGTGAGACACCTGGGAACACCAGGCGATTAAATCAAAGGCAATCACCTAATATCATGCACACGCTGTTAGATAATGATATAGCCACTTACCCCTATATTCCAACGCTGCTTCGTTCGTATCATGCCAGTGGCGTGTAGGGAAATATACGACAACTTCCGCCCTTGCTGAAGCTGGAACGCATACTATGCGTCTGCCAGGAAAGGAAGCAGCTTCCTGTGTGTACAGCCGCCGACGAGTGACTGACGTCACCTGCCCATACTGAAGCCTCAATGCGTCTCCACGTGCGTGTGGGAAAGCCTCTTGTTTACCAATCTGATAGGCGTAAACGGACTCCACCTATTATGATTGTAAATACACCAAACGGGGACCTGTCAGAGTGTTAAGGTTTATTTGTATTGAAAATCAATATTATGATCGCGCGCTTCTATTTCTACTGAAGCCAGTGGCGTGTAGGGAAATATACGACAACTTCCGCCCATGCTGAAGCTGGAACGCATACTATGCGTCTGCCAGGAAAGAAAGCAGCTTCCTGTGAGTACAGCCGCCGACGAGTGACAGACGTCACCTGCCCATACTGAAGCCTCAATGCGTCTCCACGTACGTGTGGGAAAGCCTCTTGTCTACCAATCTGATAGGCGTACACGGACTCCACCTATTATGATTGTAAATACACCAAACGGGGACCTGTCAGAGTGTTAAGGTTTATTTGTATTAAAAATCAATATTATGATCGCGCGCTTCTATTTCTACTGAAGCGCATATTATACATCTGACAGAAATGGACACACCTTCCTCTGAATACGGCCGCCAAAAAACAACTGGCGTCACTTGCTAATGGTGGAGCCTCAATATGTCTCCACATAAACAAGGGAGAGCCTCTTATCTCCCGATCTGACAGGCAAAGGTGGACTTAACCTATTATAGTTATAGAAGCGCCAGAAACCCTATCGGGATATTTAATTGTTAATAGAAGTTTGTTTATATTAATAAGCCAGTATTAAAGTCGCGCACTACCATTATTGGAACACGGCAATTCCTAAAGATACTGGTTAAAGGAGAACTAAGCACAGTTGACCTATAGGTTGTTTATGTGAAACATACATTAAGAATTGCTAAAACTATAGTTTATAAGGCAGGCTGTCTTTAAACCTACACTTATAAAGGGGAAGCTACAGTTATACATTATACATAAGATGGACCCTTTAAGGGCTCCTCAGCCCCATAGAACAGGAGTCTTATCAACTAACATGTTGTAAAGCAAACTGATTAATGGATAGAAGAGGCAAAGGGGAAGGAAAAGGAGGAAAGGAAGCTAAGACCTTGTTGCTGCTAGTGAAACCAATCCTCAGAGACGCAATATAGTGTGATTTAAAATTACGTAGAAGTACAATATAGACCTCTAACCTCAATTTTTTAAAACCAAATTGAATGTAAGGTGCAATGAATAACAAAACATTTGTATCTCTTCAGGCTGAAAAAATTCCAAAGTCAATCATTAAAAGTCTGTAAACAACGAGATGTCCAATCTTTCATTCAGACCATTTGGTACACGAGTCCCCAATTTCATAATCCATTTGGCTTCAGCTTTTAATAATTTTCGCCATAAATCACCTCCTCTTTTATCCTCCACAATACGTTCAATGATGGTAACCTGAATACTGTCCACTCTACCACCATGGTCTGAGCATACATGTCTCGCAACATTCGATTTCGGGAAGGGCATCCCAATCTGATAAACATGTTCTCTAACTCTCGTCTTGACCGCACGTGTAGTACACCCCACGTACTGTAAACCACATAGGGTGCATGTAATAAGATACACAACGTGTCTGGTGTTGCAGTTCATAAAGCCGCTAATGGAGAAACCTCTATTGTTAACTGTGGACCTAAATTTATTCGTTTTTTGTATCATGTTGCAACATGAACAGCGTGACCCTCCACATGGATAACAACCCTTTGGGGTGAGCCATGTGTTACATTTTCCATCCTTTTGTGTTCTAAGCATAGACGGTGACAGTCTCGAGCCTAGGGTGGGTGCTTTAGAGGCAACAACATTAACTCCCTCCTTAATGAAAGGTATTAAATCCTGATCCATTGCCAATATAGATACATTGGATCGAATAATATTTTTGATCTTTGTAAATTGGTTACTGTATTTCGTAACCATAGTCATAGACCCAAATTCTTTCCGATTTTTCTTTCTCTGTGCCTCTATAGAAGGCTCCGGGAATAAAATATCCTGCCTGTTGCGTTTCAGTGCTTTTTCCCTGGCTTTCAATAATAGACTCCCTTTGTACCCTCTATCCATTAAACGTGCCTGAACTTGGTCCAATTCTCCATTCAAGATGTTTGGTTTATTGCAATTTCTGATGGTTCGTAGGAACTCTCCATACGGAACGCCCTCTATTGTATGTTTCGGGTGACAACTGGTTGCAAAAAGTGTGGAATTACCTGAGCTCGGTTTACGGTATGTATGGGTGGCTATTTGTTTCCCCTCTGTAGGACGCTCTAAAACAAGATCCAGAAATGGGATACTCTCTCTTTGATATTCTGCCGTAAACTTGAGGTTTAAGGAATTATTATTGATGTAAGTCACGAATGCCATAGCTTGTTCCTGTGTTCCTGTCCACACACATATGATATCATCGATATATCTTGAATACCAAAAAATGTGTTGTGCAAATGGATTCATTTCACCAAAGATGGTTTGTTCCTCCCACCATCCCATATACAGGTTGGCCAGGGAGGGGGAGAACGGTGCGCCCATCGGGGCCCCCTGGATTTGTAAATAATATTCATCATCAAACATAAAAAAGTTGTGACTTAGTAAATACTCCAATGCTGTAATTACGAAATATTCCTCTTGTGCTGATATCCTTGTAAATTTTCTCAGCATGTGTGTAACAGCCTGGAGGCCTAGATGGTGTGGGATAGATGAATAAAGGGCTGCCACATCAAGTGCAAGCCATGTCCCCCTATCTGGCCATTCCAAATGCTGGAATGTTCTCAAAATTTCCGAAGTATCTTTGATGTACCCAGGGAGTAATTTGATAATGGGATTCAGTTGGGTGTCCACCCATTGGCCCAATCTTTCGTTTAGTGACCCTATGCCGGCAATTATTGGGCGGCCTTTGGGCGGTCTGTCCTCCTTATGTACTTTAGGTAAATGATGGAAAATTGGAGTTATAGGATGGTCATTGATGAGTTGTTTCGCCATACTATCCCTTACAACTCCTAGTGATACTCCCTCTTTTATAATATTGTCCAGTTGTTTCCGGAATAACTCAGTAGGATTCCCCCTCAGTTTCCTGTAGGTATTGGTATCCGATAGTTGGCGGACAGCTTCCTCTACATAGGTGGTCCTATCCAATATAACTATCATACCCCCTTTATCAGAGTTTTTTATTACAATGTCCTGATTGGTTTCCAATTCCCGGATAGCTATGGTCTCCCTCTTAGTTAAATTCCTCCGTCGTTTATTACTATTCTCTTGTGAGGCCAAGTCCAATAGCTGTTTCTCCACAGTATCCTGGAACAGTTGTATTGCTTGTGATCTTGCTTGTATCGGATAAAATTCCGTATTTTTAAACCTCGGTGCTGATAGGGTAATATCTCTGCCAATCCCATTCTCCAATTCCAGATCCCTCAAATTTTTGCATGCACAGAGTTCCTTAAATGGATAGTTAACCCAATCTGGTCCTACATGTGGTTCCTTCCCTTTGGGTGACTTCATCTCATTTGCATCTTTGGAGAAGTGTTTTTTTAAAGTCAGAGTACGGACAAATCTGTTCAAGTCCACAATAGTGTCGAATACATTCATGTCATATGAAGGAGAAAAGGATAACCCTTTTTCTAAGATTTTAAGATGAGCAGGTTCCAAAACAGCTGAGGACAGATTAAGGACTGTGCTTTCTATTGCTTTAGATGTTTGCCCCGTAGTTGGTACGCCTTTCCCTTGTCTATGTTTCCTGCCTGCCCTATGCTTTTTTGGTCGGTTTTCCTCTTTGTGCTTTTTCTCTGTTGGTTCTGAGCCCCTAAAAAACTGCTATCTGTATCCATATCTGAGGCTTCCATGGAGTGTATAGACTCATTGTTAGACTCATAGGAACTTTGGGTATCACTATCCCAAAAGGTGACAGACTTATTATTTCTGCGTTTGGAGTTACTCCTTAAGATGGATCTAGGTCTTCTTTGATGTCTCTCCACATGCCAGGTATACACCTGATTGTTCTGGTAGTCCCGGACATCCCTCTGAAACTTGTTTTTTTTGGTCTCTATTATTTGTCTCTGTAATTTTTGTAAGTTGCCATCCATCTGTTGTTTGAGTTTTATATAAGTGTCCTTGTCCTTGTGTACCTCTATATTTTTCCTTAGTTCTGTATGAAGTCTTTTTACTTCCTCCAGGGTTTTCTCCTCCTGATCAATTAGTAGTTTGATCAGTTTTATGGATGTTTCATTCAAGATGGCAAACCAAGCCTGTTTAAACTCCTCATCAAACACTGAAGAAGGTATTTTTTTAATTCGTAGTCCCCTGGGAATCATGTTGTTATCCAAGTATTTTTGGAGTGAGGAGCGGTCCCACCATAATTTGGACTCCTTGCGGCGGAGTTTTTCATATTCCTTAAAAAGATTCTGTAATTCCATTGAGGCTGGTGTCTGTTGTGTTACAGAAAAAATTTCATCCAAAGTTTCCATCCATACAGCCTCTGAGTCTGATAGGGGGGTGGCTTCCATATTTACTGATGCTGCTTTATACAGGTATCAATAGCACATGTAATATTTGATATACAGTCCCAGCAAGTAAAATTTCCTGTGTATCCCAATTCTTATAACCAGGGCAAGCACGGTACTTTGGGAAAAATGCACTAAAACCAAGTTATGTGTAGCCAGCTCACCCCTGTAATGTAGCACTCCGGCACGGACTCCAATGAAGCTCCCAAAAACTTCTCCTGATACTGAAAGTTGTGGTTCGGAATCCAGCCAAAGTTAAAACATAGCTTTTACTTGAGAAATTAAAAGTCCAAACTGCAAAAATCCAAACATGTGCTGTGCACACCCCCTCAGCACCTCTCACTCTGTGACGCGTTTCAGGCTTCAAATGAGCCCTTAGTCATACAAATTGTGTCTCTGAGGACTAGGTATATATAGCAGCAACATAAGCATAAATGTGAGACACCTGGGAACACCAGGCGATTAAATCAAAGGCAATCACCTAATATCATGCACACGCTGTTAGATAATGATATAGCCACTTACCCCTATATTCCAACGCTGCTTCGTTCGTATCATGCCAGTGGCGTGTAGGGAAATATACGACAACTTCCGCCCTTGCTGAAGCTGGAACGCATACTATGCGTCTGCCAGGAAAGGAAGCAGCTTCCTGTGTGTACAGCCGCCGACGAGTGACTGACGTCACCTGCCCATACTGAAGCCTCAATGCGTCTCCACGTGCGTGTGGGAAAGCCTCTTGTTTACCAATCTGATAGGCGTAAACGGACTCCACCTATTATGATTGTAAATACACCAAACGGGGACCTGTCAGAGTGACAGACGTCTGTCACTCGTCGGCGGCTGTACTCACAGGAAGCTGCTTTCTTTCCTGGCAGACGCATAGTATGCGTTCCAGCTTCAGCATGGGCGGAAGTTGTCGTATATTTCCCTACACGCCACTGGCATGATACGAACGAAGCAGCGTTGGAATATAGGGGTAAGTGGCTATATCATTATCTAACAGCGTGTGCATGATATTAGGTGATTGCCTTTGATTTAATCGCCTGGTGTTCCCAGGTGTCTCACATTTATGCTTATGTTGCTGCTATATATACCTAGTCCTCAGAGACACAATTTGTATGACTAAGGGCTCATTTGAAGCCTGAAACGCGTCACAGAGTGAGAGGTGCTGAGGGGGTGTGCACAGCACATGTTTGGATTTTTGCAGTTTGGACTTTTAATTTCTCAAGTAAAAGCTATGTTTTAACTTTGGCTGGATTCCGAACCACAACTTTCAGTATAGGGTTTGGCATGCTTACATTGACTGGTGTGAGTTTCTCTGTCGGGTGTTTTCTATCCCCAGGATTCTGGAATATCTGCAACATGATTTGGATTGGGGTCTTCAGCTTAGTACCCTCAAAGGTCATGTTTCTGCTTTGCCATTTTCTTCCAAAGATCCTTTGCTCTCCATTGTATGGTCAAGACTTTCTTCCAGGGGGTTACTCACGTGCGTCCTCCACGTAAGCCTATGTTACCAGTCTGGGACTTGAACTTGGTCCTATCTGCCCTGCAGGGGGTCTCCCTTTGAGCCTTTGCGTGAGGCCCCTTTGTCCATTTTGATGCCTAAGGTGGCCTTTTTAGTGGCTATCACTTCTGTCAGGCGTGTTTCTGAGTTGGCGGCGCTTTCCATTAAACCTCCTTACTTTCAGAGACACCAGGACAAGGTGGTGTTTCGTTTTAAGCCAGATTTTCTACCTAAGGTTGTGTCTGCTTTTCATCTCAATCAGGACATTGTTTTGCCTTCTCTTTGCCCTAATCCTAGTAACCCTAAGGAGCGGGTTTTACACTCTGGATGTGGTCAGGGCTCTGAAGTTCTATTTGGTGGCTACTGCACCTTTCAGGAAATCTGATGCTCTTTTTGTGCTCCCTTCTGGTCCTAAGAAGGGTTTGGGTCCACTATCAGCAAATGGATCAGTCAGGCTGTGATTCAGGCCTATTCTGCTAAGGGGAAGGAACATCCCTTACGCCTTTCTGCTCATTCTACTCGTGCTATTGGTGCGTCTTGGGCTTTTCAGCACCAGGCTTCTGTTGAGCAAGTTTGTAAGGCCGCTACTTGGTCTTCTGTTCATACTTTTTCCAAGTTTTACAAGGTTGATGTTCGGGCCTCAGCTGATGCTGCTTTTGGCCGCAAAGTTCTGCAGGCGGCAGTGGTTTAATCTGCATGTTGTTGCTTTTGGGGATCCCACCCTACCTTACGGACACTGCTATTGGATGTCCCAGCTGTTATGAATACTATCTGGAGCAGGACGTACTGTATACTAAGAATAATACAATTCTGTGAGATACTCACCTGTAGAATTGGTATTATACGCATACAGTACGTCCTGCTCCAACCTACCCTGGTTATCATTATTCTTAGTTACCTCTGTATGGTGATGGTTCATATGTTCATTTTTGAATTTTGGTTATTATTGTTCTCCTGGCTTCTTGTGCAACTGCTTGTCAATACTGGGGAATTTGTCCCTGACTTATATGGGGCCGGGAAGGGCCACAAGCTGTTTTCTGTAGTCCAGCGCCATCTTGTGGATGTATTACCCAAGTGTAAGGAATATTCTGGAGCAGGACGTGCTGTATACATATAATACCAATTCTACAGGTGAGTAATCACAGAATTGTATTTTTCCCTTTCAGGCTCCAGTTATACTCAACATAGGGGTGTTATTTAGCTTCAGTCATTAGAGTAGAAAAAGGATCTATTAAACCGGACCTTCAGCGTGATTTAATGAAAAGCCCAAACTCTTAAAAAACGATTCCCCAGCATCTAAAATTAATAAAGTTTACGTTTTTAGTCACTAACTTATTATTCTTTCCCCCACTGGGCTGCAACTCTGCTCGGGAATTTAGGACACGGGCGCCGCCATCTTGACTCAGAAGCATCACACTTACTAAGGAGAGGAGAGTGGGATAAGTGTCGAGATATATAAAGCAGAGCCTCATATACTATTTAATTAATCAATAATCAATTATTAAATGATAATCAATTATTAACCAATTAAATATATAATGAATTAAAAATAACTCAGGGTAAACCTTAAACAAGTGGACATAAAACACTTGTTTTAGAACGAGATCCACGTACAAAACCAAAATTATGCAACAATACAATCTCTGGTTTAAAAGATAAATAACACATTTATTATATACAATAAAATCAACAAAAATAATAATTAATCACAATTTTGATAATGGGCCACTAGATGGCTCACTTTTAGTCATAAAATTACTAGTAGTGTGTAATCCTACAGTATAATATTATTTGAAATAAGGAATTATGAATCAGTATAATTATCCCAGGATTTATAAAGCTCCTAAAGTCTATAACCAATTGGAGATTGATAGAAATTCTGGCTTAATTTAAGCTATCAAAATGATAGATCCAACTAGAGATGAGCGAACTTTTGAAAAGTTTGATTCGGCCGATTCGCCGAATTTCACAAAGAAATTCGGGTTCGGCCGAATCGAACTTTTACGAAGTTCCCCATAAAAAATGTCGGCATGGTGGGAGCGGGCCAGCCGGTTCCGCGCTGACAGCCTCTGATGACGCGCCCTCAGATGACAGCTGAGAGCGGCGCCGGCCCCCACGCTCCGGACCTGCAGGTAAGTGTTTGCTTTTTTTTTAAATGCCGGCATGGTGGGAGCGGGCCGGCCGGCTTTACCGGCCCGCCGGCCGGCTCCCACCGTGGCGGCATTTTTTTTTTTTTATTTCAGGAAAAATTCGATCGGCACGAACCACAAAATATTCGGGTTCGTGCCGAATCGAATATTTCCTGAAATTCGGAGCGAATTCCGGTTCGTCCGAACCGGTTCGCTCATCTCTAGATCCAACAATTACTATGGGGTGCACCTATAGGGCGTGGACGTGGAAAAACCGCACCTCCCTCCCTATAAGGAGCACCAAAAATTCTTTCAAAACCTGTATCCTCAAAATGTTAAGCTTTTTATTGTTACACATAAAATTACAAACAAAATGACACATAACACAAGACATTTAAAAACAAAATGGCTGATCCCTTTTCATATCATATTTAATCTCTAAATCCACCAATAATGGGGAGTCGTCTTCAGAATTTGTGTGATGTCAAATCTGCTCCAATCCTATATATATATATTAAAAACCAGAATCCTGTGTATACATTAAATACTGGAGTCTGTATGTGCAAAGACAATATATCTCTACACACACTTAGAGGCCGATTCATTAATAGCGCCAGGTAGCGACAGATGAGCACCAGTAGCGTTATTTTCACAGCGCCCGCTAGTATTCGCTGTGCTTGGCCGTTGTTCGGCTGTTGACAGCGACTCAGTCGGTGTGCTGTAATGTTGAATATTGGGTGAGGAGTCGCTATTTGACAGGTTCCGCGCTGTATGGGAGCGCATGACAGCGAACGGCCATAGCGAACGGCTCCCAGCATATTCATTAACAAATCACGCTCAAAAAATTCTGGCGCTGTGAAATGCATGTTTAAACCCCAGAGCGCTGGCGGCGATGGGTTAAAAGTAGTTTTTTAACCCCCAAACAACCATATTTTTGAAAACAAAAAAAAACATGTTTTTCAAAACATTTAGTAATATGAATACAAAAATATCAGACCTGTAATATCAATTCTGTACAATTTTTTTTTTTTTTTTTACCTTAAAAAAAAAATCTAACATTGCAGAAGTGGTCACAGAATTTTTGACATTTATAAAAAAAAAAAAACATTAACAATTAATTATGAATATTGAAAGATTGCTCCATTGAAATGCATTGGAGAGCGCCAGGTAGCGAGAGGTCATACCTGTCGCTGTTCAAGGTCGGACGCTGGCGCTGTGGGGTGAGGCTGGATTTAGTAATGAATGATTCGCTATCTGGCGCTCTGTCAGTCGCTAAGCAGGATTGGCTTGATAAATGTGTGATTGCGGAGGGGAGCCGGCGTTCTCGTGGCGGAGCCCGTCATTACCGTTCGCTCACCAGTCGCTACCTGGCGCTATCCCTTGTTAAATAAGGGCCTTACTCCAGTCTCAGTGCCGGCACTAAAAAAGACCCGAATCAGGCCTCTGTAACATCCATAAAGAACCTGGCAATCGCTATCCACCATAATATAATATGAACAACCTCTATTGGATAAATATATGATCACAAAAATCAAGAAAACACCTTAAATCAATATGATGTGCTATAAATATATGATATATGCATATCAATCCCTACCGAAAAAGTCATCCTACTAGCATTCATTGATTCATTAAATACATGAAAGCCCCACCACACACAAACCAATAACACATAATAATCAATATGACAGGTGATATGGAGCTCAGTATGAGGTGTATACTACCAGCGCCCAAAATAACGCGTATCAAGGTGAAAGCATATCGGCATCACATCACACAAAGGGACCGCAAACCAGGCTTTCACCTTGATACGCGTTATTTTGGGCGCTGGTAGTATACACCTCATACTGAGCTCCATATCACCTGTCATCATGGTTATATAACACCCTGGGTGTATAAAGCATAAAGCCCCTGATGTGCACATCACCCAGAGCCACTTACCTAGAGCGATATTCTAAGTATACAGCACGTCCTGCTCCAGAGATAATTCCTTACGTTTGGGTTATACATCCACAAGATGGCGCTGGACTGCAGAGACAGCAAAAAAGTGGCTCCTCCCGGCCCCTGATATTCCAGGGACCTCCCACAAATTCCCCAGTTCTTCTCTGCAGTCGGCGCTGCGATGACTAGAAGATGGCTCTCTCTACTCGCAGGTACGCGGGATATTAGCCTGTGGCCCTGTAGGACTATTCCCACCCGTTCCTCCTTTTCATGCCCTCCAGCTTTGGCTGCGCTGGTCAGGTGACCAATCCCCCACCAAAGGGTAGGCGGTTCAGGCTTATGGTGAGCCTTATGGGATGCCCCTCCCGCGCTATCGTCCCCTGTCCATCTGTGGGCTCCTGCTAGGTTGGCCACTTCGTATTTCTCGGGAGGGGGGGTGTGCTCTATGTGTCTGTTGGTGTATTCTTCACTCTTTATTGTTTACGTGGTATGGCTTGGCTTGTGTCGCTGCGCGGTTGTTGCACTGGTTGCCTTCAAAAATGCCGCCGCTGCCGCTCGCGTTTGTACGGCGTTCCGCGGTCGGTGGCGATTTTACCTCTGGTGCTGCTGCGCCATCATTGGCTGACATGGCCATGTGGGCACCTTCGCGCTCTTCGGGGGGGCGGGCCTTGCAGGTGGTGCGTTCCGCATCACTGTCTCCGCAGCCCGCCCCTCGAGGTATCTGCAGGCGCCATTTTGCCTTCTTGTGCTGCGTGCCTGGCTTCTACCTACCGCGGTCCGTAAGTGCCCCTGCGGGCTGGCTTATCTTTAATTAATGTTGTGTTTGCATACTGCTTATGGGTCTTTTTGTTTATGTCTTGCAGGGCAGGTCAAACTTAATTGTGGTTTCTCCCGGCCTATCCCTTCTATTTAGTTGCTATTAGAGGCCTACTCTGCCTTTACCTCCCACTTCCCTAGCGGGTTATTGGGGCATCCCGGGTGACTTTATTGTGTAAATCCCCGCGATAATCACCATATGGAGGCTTCACAGGATAATGTGCTTGGGGTTCCTTTGGGACAAGTCCGGCTGTGTGTGGTGTGTGGGGTGTCCCCTACTAGTGATGACAATGTGTAGGCTTGTGTACCCTGTGCCCAGCGGACGCTTGTGCTGCAATCTGGGTTACCTGTGGCTGGACCTGCGCCCTGTGTGGCCTCGCCCACTCCCCCACGCTTACATCTGACTCCCAGTGAGGTGCATACCAGTGGGGAGTCTCAGCCTGATTTGTCTACCAGGGTGGCTAGTATTGAGAACTGATTGCTGGCTCTACGGCGCATAAGGCCTCGGCTAAGAGGCGGCATCTGGTGCCTGGCGTTAACCTTTTTTCTATGGAGGCTGAGGAATTTTTTGACCTGGCCGGCTATACCCCCTGGAAGAGGGGGAATTGTTTTCTGATTCAGAATCATTTGATGAGCATCCTAAGGGTTATGCTGATTCTGGCTCTGACCCATGGGCTCCAGAAGATACTGACAAGCTTTTGACTCACATTTTTGAAGTGCTTTCTATCTCTCCTCCTGCCGCGGCTCCTCGGCAGTAGGGGGAGTTGTTTCACACGGCTAAGCCACGTTTGGAGTTTCCTCAGCAAACTCACTTTAATAATCTTGTGTTCAAGGAGTGGGAGCGACCGAGCAGGCTCCCTGGGGTGCCTAAGAGTTGGGATAAGAGGTACCCTTTCCCTGCTGAAGTGGTTAAGCATTGGTCGTCCCCTCCCGAAGTGGATGCACCAATTATGGGGTTTTCCAACACTTCAGTCATGCATTCCCCTGACTCTACTTCACTGAGGGATGGTGAGGACCGGCGCATTGATCAGCTTGCTTCCCATGCCTTTGCCTGTGCGGGGTCTGCGCTGCGCCCGGTTTGTGCCTCTACCATTACAGCTGTGGCTATTTGGACTCTGCTCAGGAGTATTTTAGATGGGGCTCCTGATGATGCTGCTAGTGAAGAGTATAGAGCCCTTCTGCGTTGTGAGGAATTTGTTGCATATGTCCTCTCTGCCTTGGATGATACCATTAGAATGTGTGGCAGGGCTTCTGCCTTGTTGGTGGCTATACGCCGCTCGGTTTGGCTGCGCCAGTGGGCAGCTGACAACGCTGCCAAGAAGGCTCTCACTGGGTTCCCTTTTAAAGGACTGCGTCTATTTGGGAATCACCTGGAGCTGTTTGCTAAGGGAGGCAAGTTACCCCAGCGCAAAAGATGGTCTTGGCCCTTTCGGTGTTCAGGTTCCTTTCTTCCCTCCTACCGTGGGTCCAGAGTGGGAAGGGGAGCATCATTTGCCGGGGCAGGGGAGATTTCTGGGGCAGAGGACGTGGCCGCCCTTGAGCCTCCTGGGGTTCTAAATCTAAGTCTTCCCCCAAGCCCCCTCAGGCATGAAGGGGCGCCCTCACCCATCCGGGTGGGGGGGGGGGCGGCTTCAGCTCTTTGCTCACATCTGGAGGCGTCATGTCTCAGACTGGTGGATTCAGGAGATAGTGTCCTCAGGTTACAAGATAGAGTTGTCAGCCTGGCCGCCCCCAAGATTCATCAGATCCCAGATGCCTCAAGACCCCCTGTCAGCTCAGGGACTGTTGCTTGCTGTGCAGAATCCACTGGAGCTGAGGGTCATTTGCCAAGTGCCCTCAGGGGAAAGGGGCAAGGGCTACTATTCCAACCTTTTCACCGTTCCCAAGAGAGATGGGTCTGTCAGGCCCATCCTGGACTTAAAGCTTCTCAACAAGTTTGTCAGATCCAGGAGTTTTCGCATGGAGACTCTGCGCTCAGCTGTAAGTTCACTACGCCCAGGGGACTTCATGACCTCTGTGGACATCAAGGATGCTTACCTCCATGTTCCAGTTTTTCCAGGTCATCAGAGATTCCTCAGGTTCGCTCTGGAGGATCAGCACTACCAATTTGTGGCATTGCTCTTCGGTCTCACCTCGGCTCCCAGGGTATTCACCAAGGTGCTGGCAGGCATTATGGCTCTGCTGAGATCTCAGGGCATTTGCATCCTTCCCTATCTGGACGACATTCTTATCACTTCTCCATCCTTCCAACAGGCAGAGCTGGATACTCAGCGGGTGGTGACCACTCTGGAGTCATTCGGCTGGGTGATCAACCATTCCAAATCTTCCCTGTCTCCCTCCTTGGTGACGCCATTTCTGGGCATGAATCTGGATACAGCTCGGGACAGGATCTTTCTTCCTCAGCAGAAGGTGACAGTCTGTCATGCCCTCATCCTTCCATCAGGCAGGGAATGCAGCTGGTGGGCCTGATGGTGGCGTGCTTCGAGGCGGTTCCTTATGCTCAGTTTCACATGAGGCCTCTGCAACTCCACCTCTTGTCTGTATGGGACAGGGACCCTATGTCCCTGGATCAGGTCTTGGTTCTGTCCCCCCAGTCAGGTGGTCCCTCTCATGGTGGCTGAACTCAAGGAACCTGTTGGTGGGCAGATCCTCTCTGGCCCCTTGCTGGGAGAGAGTCACCACGGATGCCAGTCTGACAGGTTGGGGGGGCTTCTGGAGATCCCTAACCTTCCAGGGGCGGTGGGGCCCTCAGGAGGCCCACACTCCTATCAACATTCTGGAACTGAGGGCGATCAGGTTGGTTCTAGCCCGCTTGACCCCGCACCTTTGGGGTCGGGCTGTTCAGGTGCGCTCGGACAACCAGACGGCAGTTGCCTACATCGATCATCAGGGAGGGACCCAGAGCAAGAGGGCCCTCAAGGAAGTGTCCCTGATACTGTCCTGGGCGGAGGACAATGTTCCCTGCATCTCAGCTGTGTACATTCCGGGGGTGGAGAATCTGGAGGCAGACTCTCTGAGCAGGGGGACCTCTCGTCTGGGAGAATGGTCCCTCAGCAACAGGGTGTTTCGCTCCTTGTGCCACCGCTGGGGTCAGCCGGATGTGGACCTGTTTGCGTCCCGTCACAATCACAAGCTCCCAGTCTTTGTCTCTCCGTCCCAGGATCCTCTGGCCTTGGCCATGAATTCCTTGGCAATGTCTTGGACGAGTTTTCAGCTCCTGTATGTGTTTCCCCTGCTGGGCAGGGTGCTGCGCAAGATAGCTCAGGAGGGGGTGCCAGCAATCCTGGTGGCCCCCCCCCCCCCGTTCGCCAAGAAGAGTGTGGTTCGCAGACATCGTGCAGCTGGCGATAGATCAATACGTCCTGCCCAAGGATCCAGATCTGATCACTCAGGGACACCTACGCCACCCCAATTTACAAATGCTGGCTTTAATAGCCTGGCTGCTGCATCCTCCATCTTAATGGAAAAGGGGCTGCCGGCTTCTGTTGTTAACACCATGATCAGAAGTCCCCTTCTTCCATCTACTATAAGGTTTGGCGTACTTACATTGACTGGTGTGAGTCTAAATCTCTTCCCTGTCGTGTGTTTTCTATTCCTGGAGTTTCTGCAACATAGTTTGGATCTGGGTCTTCAACTCAGTACTCTGAAAGGTCATGTTTCTGCCTTGGCCATTTTTTGCTCAGCATCATCTGGTCAAGACTTTTTTCCAGGGGGTCACTCATGTGCGCCCTCCACGTAAGCCTATGTTACCAGTCTGGGACTTGAACTTGGTCCTATCTGCCCTGCAGGGGGTCTCCCTTTGAGCCCTTGCGTGAGGCCCCTTTGTCCATTTTGACGCTTAAGGTGGCCTTTTTGGTGGCTATCACTTCTGTTAGGCGTGTTTCTGAGTTGGTGGCACTTTCCATCAAACCTCCTTACTTTGAGAGACACCAGGACAAGGTGGTGTTTTGCTTTAAGCCAGATTTTCTGCTTAAGGTTGTGTCTGCTTTTCATCTCAATCAGGGCATTGTTCTACCTTCTCTGTGTCCTAATCCTAGTAAATCTAAGGAGAGGGCTCTACATTCCTTGGATGTGGTCAAGAACCTGAAGTTCTATTTGGTGGCTACTGAGCCCTTCAGGAAGACTGATGCTCTTTTTGTGGTCCCTTCTGGTCCTAGGAAGGGTTTGGCTCCTGCCAAGTCTACGATCAGCAAATGGATCCGTCAGGCTGTGATTTGGGCCTATTCTGCTAAGGGGAAGAATCCTCCCTTCCGCCTTACTGCTCATTCTACTCGTGCTATTGGTGCCTCTTGGGCTTTTCAGCACCAGGCTTCTGTTGAACAAGTTTGTAAGGCCGCCACTTGGTCTTCTGTTCATATCTTTTCAAAGTTTTACAAGGTTGATGTTAGGGCCTCAGCTGATGCTGTGTTTGGCCGCAAAGTTCTGCAGGCGGCAGTGCTTTAATCTGCATGTTGTTGCTTTCGGGGATCCCACCCTACCTTATGGACACTGCTATTGGATGTCCCATGTGTAAGGAATCTTCTGGAGCAGGACGTGCTGTATACTAAGAATAATACAATTCTGTGATTACTCACCTGTAGAATTGGTATTATACGTATACAGTACGTCCTGCTCCACCCCACCCTTGTTATCTTAGTGCCTCTGTATGGGGATTGTTATCATGGTTAAAGTTGTTTGATTATGGTTGTTATTCTTCCGCCTTCTTGCTAACTGCTTGTCAATACTGGGGAATTTGTGGGAGGTCCCTGGAATATAAGGGGCCGGGAGGAGCCACTTTTCTGTCTCTGCAGTCCAGCGCCATCTTGTGGATGTATAACCCAAACATAAGGAATTATCTCCGGAACAGGACATGCTGTATACTCATAATACCAATTCTACAGGTGAGTAATCACAGAATTGTATTTTCTCACCTGGCTGTTGTAAGGGGGTCTCCCAGCCAAGAGGTCGTGTGTGGTGATGAATTTCAATATCTACATATCTCTTGATTTAGTTTATTCATTGGTATTATTTTACTTGCTTAATTATTAATGAGGGTAATTGTATTGTATGATTCTGTAATAAAGCCAAATATATTCCTAATAAAGTGCTGGTTGGTTTATATCTTGAATTAGCATAACAGTGGGACATGCAAATCAGGGCTCACCCAGCGTGGGAATAAATCACCTAATCAACCCAAATCAAGGCTGAAACCGGACAACAGAGCAACAGAAAGAACCAATAACAGCCGACCCAGAGGCCTGGAGCTGCCAGAACCGACCCAGAGGCCTGGAGCTGCCGGAAGCGGCCTGGAGCTGCCGGAAGCGGCCCGGAGCTGCCGGAACGGACCCAGAGGCCCGGAGCTGCCGGAACGGACCCAGAGGCCCGGAGCTGCCGGAAGCGACCCAGAGGCCCGGAGCTGCCGGAAGCGACCCAGAGGCCCGGAGCTGCCGGAAGCGACCCAGAGGCCCGGAGCTGCCGGAAGCGACCCAGAGGCCCGGAGCTGCCGGAAGCGACCCAGAGGCCCGGAGCTGCCGGAAGCGACCCAGAGGCCCGGAGCTGCCGGAAGCGACCCAGAGGCCCGGAGCTGCCGGAAGCGACCCAGAGGCCCGGAGCTGCCGGAAGCGACCCAGTGGCCCGGAGCTGCCGGAACGGACCCAGAGGCCCGGAGCTGCCGGAAGCGACCCAGAGGCCCGGAGCTGCCGGAAGCGACCCAGAGGCCCGGAGCTGCCGGAAGCGACCCAGAGGCCCGGAGCTGCCGGAAGCGACCCAGAGGCCCGGAGCTGCCGGAAGCGACCCAGAGGCCCGGAGCTGCCGGAAGCGACCCAGAGGCCCGGAGCTGCCGGAAGCGACCCAGAGGCCCGGAGCTGCCGGAAGCGACCCAGAGGCCCGGAGCTGCCGGAAGCGACCCAGAGGCCCGGAGCTGCCGGAAGCGACCCAGAGGCCCGGAGCTGCCGGAAGCGACCCAGAGGCCCGGAGCTGCCGGAGCCGACCCAGAGGCCCGGAGCTGCCGGAGCCGACCCAGAGGCCCGGAGCTGCCGGAGCCGACCCAGAGGCCCGGAGCTGCCGGAGCCGACCCAGAGGCCCGGAGCTGCCGGAGCCGACCCAGAGGCCCGGAGCTGCCGGAGCCGACCCAGAGGCCCGGAGCTGCCGGAACGGACCCAGAGGCCCGGAGCTGCCGGAACGGACCCAGAGGCCCGGAGCTGCCGGAACGGACCCAGAGGCCTGGAGCTGACACAACCACCTGTAGAGTATTGTGGCCAGAAGCTGCATCAGATTATGGTGAGCAAGTGGCACCTTACAGGTACCTCTAGGTCACAACTGCCCCTTGTTTAGACCCATATAAATTAGATCACCAGGATTTTCATAGTTTGGGACTTGGGCTTGAGCTGCTGGTGCACAAAATTTCCCAGGTGGGCTGAAGCTTTTCCTGGGCTACAGGAACCTGTACCTATACCTTTTGGCCAACCTGGTAGGACCGCTCACAAGAATTCTAAACTTATCACATGTTCTATTCGGCCTGGGCCTGCATCATATCGTCATGCCCCAAACGTGCCAATGCCTGTATCTTGTCCGGAGCCGCACAACATATTCAATGGCCGGCACCACAGGGCTGGCCAAGTCTTCCTCCCAGGCCTCAAAGGGGGAGAACCTTGTTAAGACCAAAGGAACCTCCCTGTAAACAAACAGCAGATGAGGGAGATGCTGCTACCAGTTGCGCCCATGAGAGTTGACCAACATCTTAAGCACCTGCTTCTGGGTGCCATTAAATCGCTCGCAGGGGCCGTTTGTCTGTGGGTGATATGGGCTGGTCACCAGATGATGCACCTGGATCAGCTTACAGATGGACTCCTATCAACTGTGACATGAACTGGTTCCCTCAATAGGTGAGCATCTCCTGGGGGAAAGCCCACTGTGGAGATCTCTAGTAAGACCTTGGCCACCTGTCGGGCCGAATGCATTACTAGGCCACTGCTTCTGGGTATTGAGTGGCATACTTTACCTCCATCCATATGGAGCGTTTCCTAGAACTGCTGGGAATGGACATTGGTCCAATCAAATCCACAGCCACCCCCCTGAATGGCTCCTCAATGATGGGTGGGGTTACTAGTGGGGCTTTGGGGTGCACCTCGCCATCCCCATCCTTTGACATCTCACACGAATAGCAGTAGGCTGACACATCAGCCCCCATCAGAATCTAATCCGCAACAACTCTGCCTGGGGCGTATAGGGTATCACTAGCTGTCAGTCCCTAGGCCACTCCTCCAGTGAACCCTGCAAGACTGTCACCCGGTACAGACGTCCTTGCACCCAGACCACGCGCGGAAGCAGGGCTTCCCGCTCTGTGAGGGCATTTAGGCCGTCATCAGCTTCCAGTATCCACCTAAACCCCTGACTAGATGTGACCAGAATCGAAGAGTCTGCTGTGTCTTCTGTTGGTTCCTTGAGACCTTTCTCCTGACACTCATCTCTCCTGGCAGCCACTTGGTGGAAAGATGGGAGCCATTGGATGCCCAAGGAAACTCTGGGTCCCCGGCCCTCCCACTGATTGAGATAGCAGCCATGACCACTGCTGCTGCAGGTAGCTCCCGCTCCTCATCCGCTTCCAACCAAGTTGGCAGTCCAGACTGATTAGCCTGCCCCCCCCCCCCACAGCCTCTGCTTGCCCCCATCTGGTCCTCTCAGGGTCATCTTCCCAGTAGCAGGCAGGTTAGTTACATTATTCACATTAACAATAAAAGGATAGGGCCTCTTGGGATAAGACTATTGCTTGAAGAAGATTTAGCTATAAGTATAAATATGCTTTAATTCTGTGTGAAATGCTGTTTTATGTTCTCTTCCTTTCACTGCTCACAGGATGCGCCTAATTACAATGACCTCGTACAGTTTTGTCTTTGCAAGCTTTTTCCTGGGTTTGTTACTGTACCAAGGAAGTCCTCCCTGAACTGTGGTTGTCGAGGACTGCTTGGCCACCCCCATGAGTTATGTTTCCTGTTCAGACAGTTGGATTCTATTTCCTGTTGAACTCAAGTTGTCCCCCGACTCTTGCAAGGGACTAGCTCGCTGTCTTCTACTGTATAAATATCTAACTGCAGACAATAAAAGCTGAGAGATTGTATGACCACAACTGTCTTGTCTTGTTTCATTGCTCGTTGTACGCTCTCCGATCTAGATCGTGGTTACGCTGCTGAAGGACCATCACAAGGGGTCTGGGGCCATAAACCCAGGAATAGAGACAAATAACCCCAACAAACAACAGGGGTACATTGCATTGCCATCTGGGGAGCAGACCTTAGGGGTTCCCTAGCAAAACACTGGCAGGAATATTGGACAATACCCACCTCTCACACACCGTCTGGCAGCCCAGTCCAAATACATCTACTCCTCCAATCCCGGAAGGGTCTTCCCTGGCACCAAATCCCGAGGGAAGAGCAGCTCAGACCGATCCAGTCATGTCAACGCTGCTGTGCCATGGCCTACACACAACACAGTGGATTATTACTGGGCCAGGACCAACTGGCACTGGGGACATGTGGCTTTAAAGTGTCCTGGCAGTTTTCAGTTGTGACTCAGGTGATTGCCCCCCCCCCCCCCCCCAGAGTGGAGAGAGAAGCAGGAGGAGGGGACAATGGGCACCAAAGATGGCTTAGCCCCTCTCCAGGTGGCAGGTTTTTGGGCCTTTGGAGCCTGTTGGAATGCTCGTTGGCCAGGATCTCTGTTTCACAGGCCCATCTTGGATTCTGGTCTTAGAGGTATTACTGACGATCCTCTGGGCAGTTCCATAAAAACTGTTTCATTGCGATGAGCTCCATCAGCTACTGGATTGGTGGAGATCTCAGAGTAGATAGTCCATTGGATGACTGTTCTCTGTAGGGCCTACATGTAATTGACCCCACTGTTGGTAGGACCCCAACGCAAATTGTGAAGTTTCTTCCAGTAGGACTTGGGGGAGGTTTTACGGGCGGACCAGAACCTGCTTGATGCCCTCATAGCCCAGGGTGGTCTTGCTAGGTAGGTACATGAAGAATTCTAGGGCCTTACTTGTAAGTTGAGAAGTTAAGAACCACAATGGTTGTTACAGGTCTGTAATTACCCCGAGAAGACCTAAAGCCCTCCTCCACTGGTATTTTGCCCCCCCGCCCCCCCCCCCGACGCCTGACAAGAATGTCTTGGACCACCTTTCATGCTGTACATAAATTTCCTATTTATTTGAGATACATGAGAAGTGGAAACTGGGAGAAAAATGCTGTGGAAGGAGGGGAAGGTGACAGACTAACGGGGTTCCCCAAAAACAGCAGCAAGCGGTTAGGAGAAAGCAGACTGGAGATTCTGTTCATTTGCTGGCTCCAGGGTGGGAGCAGGGACCCCTCTATCAGCTCCAAAGGGTTGGGGTAGCATCACACCCCTAAGGGCGGGTTTAGAGAGGACAAGAGGAATTGGGCAGGAAGATCTCCTCCACTCTTCTTCAGTCACTTACCTGGCTTAAGGTCTTTGGTAATTGGACAGTCCTGGGGTTGGTACTGGATATTCCCAGTAGCAGCTGGGGATGCACAGGAAGGAGTTTTGGGACCCCAATACAGTCCTCATCCTCTGGAAATCCTCCTACACATTGAATGAAGATTAAGAGGGTTAGAATAGATCCTAACTCAGAGGTCCACTTGCCCTGAGAGAGAGAAAAGTCAACTTACCTGAGCCCCAGGTAGCCACCTCTTTGACGAAGGCCCTTCCTTGGGTGGTCACAGCCCCCGGAAAATCCTAAAAGGGGGCCCTATGTAAAAATACCCCTGGATGAGGTATCTCACCATGCCCTGGGGTGAGGACTGGGTTGTCCCTGGGGTCAACAAGAGTAGAAGTTGAGGCTCGGGGTCCCCATGGACTCTGGAGAACATTCAGGGGCTGTGCTGGCCTGAGGTCCCCCAGTCTAGTTTCTCAACAGCAATGTGCTCAGGTGGGTGGGTTGTCTCTATTTTAGCTCAGTATGAGGAACTCACCAGAAGGACAGGAAGGGACCATGCACCATGATTGGCAGGTGGGTTAGAATATATCCTAACTCAGAGGTCCGCTATCCCTGAGAGAGAGAAAAGTCAACTTACCTGAGCCCCAGGTAGCCACCTCTTTGACGAAGGCCCTTGCTTGGGTGGTCACAGTCCCCGGAAAATCCTAAAAGGGGGCCCTATGTAAAAAATACCCCTGGATGAGGTATCTCACCATGCCCTGGGGTGAGGACTGGGCTGTCCCTGGGGTCAACAAGAGTAGAAGTTGAGGCTCGGGGTCCCCATGGACTCTGGAGAACATTCAGGGGCTGTGCTGGCCTGAGGTCCCCCAGTCTAGTTTCTCAGCAGCAATGTGCTCAGGTGGGTTGGTTGTCTCTATTTTAGCTCCGTGTGAGGAACTCACCAGAGGGACGGGAAGGGACCATGCACCATGATTGGCAGCTTGTGGAAAGGACAGAGAGGCAGCTAAAGGGGGGGAGGTGGTATAATGGACACACCTCTAATAGTTTAGGTGATTTTTGGCAATTCGGGTGCCTGGTCAAAAGAAAAATATTGGTCAATGGTCCCAACTGAATGTTTGGAGCGTTCGCTTATCTCTATATTTGATGTAGAATATTCAGATGCCAAATGTAAGTGTTTTCATTGTGAGTATGAACATTACAAAATGTATCCCTGGAGGTAACTATTATCACTAACTAACATGAAACCCCTCCTGGCTGACACCTGCGGCTAAACGGGCAATAAAGAGCAAGAAAGGGGCATTTAACAGTTACAACGCTGAGCTCTCAGTAGAAATCTCTGAGACGTATAAAGCGGTTAATAAAGCATGTAAACAAGAAATAAAGCTGGCAAAGCACAAATTGAAAGCAAAACCAACCCTAAACGTTTCTTTAGATGTATAAATTCAAAGATAGCTAAATCGGAACAGGTAGGTGCCCTAATCAATGGATAACGGGAAATTGGTCACTGGGGATCAGGAGAAGGCGGAGCCAATACATGTGATGCCATGGCAAGCATCATTCTTACCTGGAGAAATTAATAGAGATCCTCAAAATGAGAAGCACCAAGCAAAGTCTCAAATTTCCCAAATTTTATTGAAAAATAATACACTGACAGAAATATTAAAATAAAAAAAACATAAGACACAGTAAAAGCAGTAGAACCCCTCCCTAAAATCTCCAATCAATCAAAAATCTATAAAGCGGTCCTACAAGACATCCAAAAATCAGTATGTAGTCCAGACACCCCCCATTTAAAATAACAACTATGTATTACTTTTGTTCCGGCAGAAAAATATTTTTTATATATATATAAAATTATCAGAAGTGCAAAAATGACAAAAAAAGTACAAACATTAGCAACTGTGCAAAAATGACAAAAATAAAGTGCTCAGATAATAGAAAGCAGGTGACCAGTGCACAACCGTGCTGCACCAACTGTGCAAATGATCTCAATAATTATTGTTAAAACAAAAACTAAATTCATACGTAGATAGATACATATATACTATTCAACAATATATTGCACAGAAAAGAAACCAAATAAATGCATATGAACAAAGTGCCAGCGCCAAAATGAACAAAAAGGGTTACCAAGCCGTATATCAGGAGGCAATTATGGACCTGTGGAGAGGGAGGTGCGCCCTAGCAGACACCCGCGCACACGGCTCCCACGCCGCTTCGAAGGGTGAGGGTAACTGAGCTCTCAGTAGAAACCTTTGAGGCGTATAAAGCGGTTAATAAAGCATGTAAACAAGAAATAAAGCTGGCAAAGCCACAAAATGAAACCCCTCCTGGCTGACACCTGCGGTTAATAAAGAATAAGAAAGGGGCATTTAACAATTACAACGCTGAGCTCTCAGTAGAAACCTCTGAGAAGTATAAAGCAGTTAATAAAGCATGTAAACAAGAAATAAAGCTGGCAAAAGCACAAATTGAAAGCAAAACCAACCCTAAACATTTCTTTAGATGTATAAATTCAAAGATAGCTAAATCGGAACAGGTAGGTGCCCTAATCAATGGTAATGGGGAATCGGTCACTGGGGATCAGGAGAAGGCGGAGCTGATAATTGACTTCTTTAGCTCTGTGTACACAGAAGAGGAGCAAGGAGCCAATACTGGTGACGTCATGGCTGGAAATACCCCAAGCATCATTGTTACCTGGCTAAACATGGATCTCATCAAAGAAAGACTAAATGATCTGCATGCGAACAAGACTCCAGGACCGGATGGACTTCACCCAAGAGTTCAGTTATCTCATCACCTCTAATCTTAATCTTTAGAGACTTACTAAAAACTGGTAAAGTGGCAAGAGATTGGCGCAGGGCAAATGTGGCAATTTCTTTTAGGATCTCTAGGTCTTCTCCAGGTAATTATAGATCTGTAAGTGTAACATCCATTGTGGGGAAATTGCTTGAGGGACTGTTAAGGGACTACATGCAGGATCATGTGACTACGCATAATATTATAAGTGACAACCAGCACAGTGTTACTAAGGACAGAAGCTGCCAGACTAACCTGATTGGCTTCTATGGTGAGGTGAGGTGAGTAGAAGCCTGGACAGAGGGGCGGCTGATGATCGGGGGTCTCTGGATGCTGCAGTGTGACACTGTCCCCCATAGACGCTTAGTAATAACCTGATTGGCTTCTATGGTGAGGTGAGTAGAAGCCTGGACAGAGGGGGCGGCTGATGATTGGGGGTCTCTGGATGGTGCAGTGTGTTCCTGTCCCCCATACACGCTTAGTAACCTGATTGGCTTCTATGGGGAAGGTGAGTAGAAGCCTGGGCAGAGGGGGCGGCTGATGATCGGGGGTCTCTGGATGGTGCAGTGTGACACTGTCCCCCATACATGCTTAGTAACCTGATTGGCTTCTATGGTGAGGTGAGTAGAAGCCTGGACAGAGGGGGCGGCTGATGATCGGGGGTCTCTGGATGGTGCAGTGTGACACTATATAAGCAGTAATGTACGTGGTGCCTCTGAGGAGGAATTCATTAATGTTCATTGTAGGGATAACCCTTATCGCCGGAGGGCTTCACCGCCCGAGACGTCCTTTTCCCAATCGTAAGAGGTGCTGCTGGAATTCCAGAGTCGTCCGTGAGGAAACAGGAACAGCCCTTACAAGGGCTAGTGAATTGTAATATAGCGTTTCCCCCGATAAGAGACAGAACTCAGTATTGAGGGTGAAGGTGAAGTCTTTTTATTAGTGCCACTCTAGGCCTTATATACACAAGTCTCCATGCAATGACAACCACACTGACCAATAGCAGCAGGGCACACAATCCCTCAACTCTGCCGGTGACGCAATCAGTAGAACAATAGCAGGCCGTAATACAATCAATCAGGACAATGCCATTGTCTGTGACGTAATCAACAATACACAATGGCAGTCTGTAATACAATCCAAAATACAATGACGTTGCCTGTAACAGTATCAAAATACAATGACATTGTCTGGAACCTAATTAAGAAAAGGCCAGTGAATGACCCGGTGGGCAACTGAATAGTGATGACATCCAAAAGACAGAGCCTCTGTCACATTCATGTTATTAATTATTATTTAATTATTATTAATTATTATATTATTAATTAATTATTGTTATTATTATTATTAAACATTATTAATTCATTAAGCAACCTACAGCTCTGTGAGATCGTTTTGTGGGACGAGGATAGTCGCAGTTTGTGGCAAATCGGACGCCAGGGAATCCTTCGCTGGTCCCCAGAAAGAAAAAGAAAGATGAAGCTGAGGTGAGATATGTTTCCCGTTATGACAATCACTGGGGGCAGCTACAGAAACATTGGAGGATACTGAGGAGTGAGCCGCACCTGGCAGGGGGTTAAGAAGGGCCCCAAACATGGCGGATAGGATTTGTAGGAGCCATTTCTGCAGAGCAGGCGCCTGGCTGCAGGGTGTGAGGACACGCGGAGGACGCTGCATTGTCACATATATGACGCCTGACAAAGAAGGGACCAACCCTAAAACAGGGAACGTTCATCCCCTGAAGCACTTTATACATTGTACTAACTAAGGAGGCAATCTACCGGTGTTACATCGCTGTTATCTCACCACATGAGTTAAGCCGCACGCACTATATTAAACTGATGACTACATTTTATTATAATAATAAGTCATGGACACATGACATAACATACGATGACAACATTACACATAATTAAAAATGTATGAACGGGCCCTGCAGGTGAACCATATTGGACTATTAAATACTAAAATGTAATGTTAGAATCTACCTGTATATACTCGAGTATAGGCGGACCCGAATATAAGCTGAGGCACCTAATTTTACCACAAAAAACTGGAAAAGTTATTGACTCGAGTATAAGCCTCGGGTGGGAAATGAAAGAGACTGCACATGGAGTAAAGGAGAAATCTAGCGGCACTGGGGGCTTCACACACAGGGGAAATACCAAATCTGGGTGTTTCACCGCAGAACACATTGAATGGACTGCTTTTGTACTGGACCTCGGCTTGCCCATTTAGTTACTGCCCTGAACTAGAGTCATGGTTACACAATATGCTGGTAGGTGTGGGTTGCTCAGGGGTTAATAAGCCCCCTCACCCTCCTTCCTCCCCGCACTCCTTGCTGACAGTGTTACCTCCCTCCAAGTAAACGAGCAGCCTCCGCTCCCGCGGGTAATAAGCCCCCTCACCCTCCTTCCTCCCCGCACTCCTTGCTGACAGTGTTACCTCCCTCCAAGTAAACGAGCAGCCTCCGCTCCCGCGGGTAATAAGCCCCCTCACCCTCACCCTCCTTCCTCCCCGCACTCCTTGCTGACAGTGTTACCGCTCTCCAAGTAAACGAGCCGCCTCCGCTCCCGCGGGTAATAAGCCCCCTCACCCTCCTTCCTCCCCGCACTCCTTGCTGACAGTGTTACCTCCCTCCAAGTAAACGAGCAGCCTCCGCTCCCGCGGGTAATAAGCCCCCTCACCCTCCTTCCTCCCCGCACTCCTTGCAGACAGTGTTACCTCCCTCCAAGTAAACGAGCAGCCTCCGCTCCCGCGGGTAATAAGCCCCCTCACCCTCCTTCCTCCCCACACTCCTTGCTGACAGTGTTACCTCCGCTCCCGCGGGTAATAAGCCCCCTCACCCTCCTTCCTCCCCGCACTCCTTGCTGACAGTGTTACCTCCCTCCAAGTAAACGAGCAGCCTCCGCTCCCGCGGGTAATAAGCCCCCTCACCCTCCTTCCTCCCCGCACTCCTTGCAGACAGTGTTACCTCTCTCCAAGTAAACGAGCCGCCTCCGCTCCCGCGGTTAATAAGCCCCCTCACCCTCCTTCCTCCCCGCACTCCTTGCTGACAGTGTTACCTCCCTCCAAGTAAACGAGCCGCCTCCGCTCCCGCGGGTAATAAGCCCCCTCACCCTCCTTCCTCCCCACACTCCTTGCTGACAGTGTTACCTCCCTCCAAGTAAACGAGCCGCCTCCGCTCCCGCGGGTAATAAGCCCCCTCACCCTCCTTCCTCCCCGCACTCCTTGCTGACAGTGTTACCTCCCTCCAAGTAAACGAGCCGCCTCCGCTCCCGCGGGTAATAAGCCCCCTCACCCTCCTTCCTCCCCGCACTCCTTGCTGACAGTGTTACCTCCCTCCAAGTAAACGAGCCGCCTCCGCTCCCGCGGGTAATAAGCCCCCTCACCCTCCTTCCTCCCCGCACTCCTTGCTGACAGTGTTACCGCTCTCCAAGTAATCGAGCCGCCTCCGCTCCCGCGGGTTAATAAGCCCCCTCACCCTCCTTCCTCCCCGCACTCCTTGCTGACAGTGTTACCGCTCTCCAAGTAAACGAGCAGCCTCCGCTCCCGCGGGTAATAAGCCCCCTCACCCTCACCCTCCTTCCTCCCCGCACTCCTTGCTGACAGTGTTACCTCCCTCCAAGTAAACGAGCCGCCTCCGCTCCCGCGGTTAATAAGCCCCCTCACCCTCACCCTCCTTCCTCCCCGCACTCCTTGCTGACAGTGTTACCTCCCTCCAAGTAAACGAGCAGCCTCCGCTCCCGCGGGTAATAAGCCCCCTCACCCTCCTTCCTCCCCGCACTCCTTGCTGACAGTGTTACCTCCCTCCAAGTAAACGAGCCGCCTCCGCTCCCGCGGTTAATAAGCACCCTCACCCTCCTTCCTCCCCGCACTCCTTGCTGACAGTGTTACCTCCCTCCAAGTAAACGAGCCGCCTCCGCTCCCGCGGGTAATAAGCCCCCTCACCCTCACCCTCCTTCCTCCCCGCACTCCTTGCTGACAGTGTTACCTCCCTCCAAGTAAACGAGCAGCCTCCGCTCCCGCGGGTAATAAGCCCCCTCACCCTCCTTCCTCCCCGCACTCCTTGCTGACAGTGTTACCTCCCTCCAAGTAAACGAGCAGCCTCCGCTCCCGCGGGTAATAAGCCCCCTCTCCCTCCTTCCTCCCCGCACTCCTTGCTGACAGTGTTACCTCCCTCCAAGTAAACGAGCAGCCTCCGCTCCCGCGGGTAATAAGCCCCCTCACCCTCACCCTCCTTCCTCCCCGCACTCCTTGCTGACAGTGTTACCTCCCTCCAAGTAAACGAGCCGCCTCCGCTCCCGCGGGTTAATAAGCCCCCTCACCCTCACCCTCCTTCCTCCCCGCACTCCTTGCTGACAGTGTTACCTCCCTCCAAGTAAACGAGCCGCCTCCGCTCCCCCGGTTAATAAGCCCCCTCACCCTCCTTCCTCCCCGCACTCCTTGCTGACAGTGTTACCTCCCTCCAAGTAAACGAGCCGCCTCCGCTCCCCCGGTTAATAAGCCCCCTCACCCTCCTTCCTCCCCGCACTCCTTGCTGACAGTGTTACCTCCCTCCAAGTAAACGAGCAGCCTCCGCTCCCGCGGGTAATAAGCCCCCTCTCCCTCCTTCCTCCCCGCACTCCTTGCTGACAGTGTTACCTCCCTCCAAGTAAACGAGCCGCCTCCGCTCCCGCGGTTAATAAGCCCCCTCACCCTCCTTCCTCCCCGCACTCCTTGCTGACAGTGTTACCGCTCTCCAAGTAAACGAGCCGCCTCCGCTCCCGCGGGTAATAAGCCCCCTCTCCCTCCTTCCTCCCCACACTCCTTGCTGACAGTGTTACCGCTCTCCAAGTAAACGAGCTGCCTCCGCTCCCGCGGGTAATAAGCCCCCTCACCCTCCTTCCTCCCCACACTCCTTGCTGACAGTGTTACCTCCCTCCAAGTAAACGAGCCGCCTCCGCTCCCGCGGGTAATAAGCCCCCTCACCCTCCTTCCTCCCCGCACTCCTTGCTGACAGTGTTACCTCCCTCCAAGTAATCGAGCCGCCTCCGCTCCCGCGGGTAATAAGCCCCCTCACCCTCCTTCCTCCCCGCACTCCTTGCTGACAGTGTTACCTCCCTCCAAGTAATCGAGCCGCCTCCGCTCCCGCGGGTAATAAGCCCCCTCTCCCACCTTCCTCCCCGCACTCCTTGCTGACAGTGTTACCGCTCTCCAAGTAAACGAGCCGCCTCCGCTCCCGCGGTTAATAAGCCCCCTCACCCTCCTTCCTGCCCGCACTCCTTGCTGACAGTGTTACCTCTCTCCAAGTAAACGAGCAGCCTCCGCTCCCGCGGGTAATAAGCCCCCTCACCCTCCCTCCTGCCCACACTCCTTGCTGACAGTGTTACCTCCCTCCAAGTAAACGAGCAGCCTCCGCTCCCGCGGGTAATAAGCCCCCTCACCCTCACCCTCCTTCCTCCCCGCACTCCTTGCTGACAGTGTTACCTCCCTCCAAGTAAACGAGCTGCCTCCGCTCCCGCGGGTAATAAGCCCCCTCTCCCTCCTTCCTCCCCGCACTCCTTGCTGACAGTGTTACCGCTCTCCAAGTAAACGAGCTGCCTCCGCTCCCGCGGGTAATAAGCCCCCTCACCCTCCTTCCTCCCCGCACTCCTTGCTGACAGTGTTACCGCTCTCCAAGTAAACGAGCAGCCTCCGCTCCCGCGGGTAATAAGCCCCCTCACCCTCCTTCCTCCCCGCACTCCTTGCTGACAGTGTTACCTCCCTCCAAGTAAACGAGCCGCCTCCGCTCCCGCGGGTAATAAGCCCCCTCACCCTCCTTCCTCCCCGCACTCCTTGCTGACAGTGTTACCGCTCTCCAAGTAATCGAGCCGCCTCCGCTCCCGCGGGTTAATAAGCCCCCTCACCCTCCTTCCTCCCCGCACTCCTTGCTGACAGTGTTACCGCTCTCCAAGTAAACGAGCCGCCTCCGCTCCCGCGGGTAATAAGCCCCCTCACCCTCCTTCCTCCCCGCACTCCTTGCTGACAGTGTTACCGCTCTCCAAGTAAACGAGCCGCCTCCGCTCCCGCGGGTAATAAGCCCCCTCACCCTCCTTCCTCCCCGCACTCCTTGCTGACAGTGTTACCGCTCTCCAAGTAAACGAGCAGCCTCCGCTCCCGCGGTTAATAAGCCCCCTCACCCTCACCCTCCTTCCTCCCCGCACTCCTTGCTGACAGTGTTACCTCCCTCCAAGTAAACGAGCTGCCTCCGCTCCCGCGGGTAATAAGCCCCCTCACCCTCCTTCCTCCCCGCACTCCTTGCTGACAGTGTTACCTCCCTCCAAGTAAACGAGCCGCCTCCGCTCCCGCGGTTAATAAGCACCCTCACCCTCCTTCCTCCCCGCACTCCTTGCTGACAGTGTTACCTCCCTCCAAGTAAACGAGCCGCCTCCGCTCCCGCGGGTAATAAGCCCCCTCACCCTCACCCTCCTTCCTCCCCGCACTCCTTGCTGACAGTGTTACCTCCCTCCAAGTAAACGAGCAGCCTCCGCTCCCGCGGGTAATAAGCCCCCTCTCCCTCCTTCCTCCCCGCACTCCTTGCTGACAGTGTTACCTCCCTCCAAGTAAACGAGCAGCCTCCGCTCCCGCGGGTAATAAGCCCCCTCTCCCTCCTTCCTCCCCGCACTCCTTGCTGACAGTGTTACCTCCCTCCAAGTAAACGAGCAGCCTCCGCTCCCGCGGGTAATAAGCCCCCTCACCCTCACCCTCCTTCCTCCCCGCACTCCTTGCTGACAGTGTTACCTCTCTCCAAGTAAACGAGCAGCCTCCGCTCCCGCGGGTAATAAGCCCCCTCACCCTCCTTCCTCCCCGCACTCCTTGCTGACAGTGTTACCTCCCTCCAAGTAAACGAGCAGCCTCCGCTCCCGCGGTTAATAAGCCCCCTCACCCTCACCCTCCTTCCTCCCCGCACTCCTTGCTGACAGTGTTACCTCCCTCCAAGTAAACGAGCCGCCTCCGCTCCCGCGGTTAATAAGCCCCCTCACCCTCACCCTCCTTCCTCCCCGCACTCCTTGCTGACAGTGTTACCTCCCTCCAAGTAAACGAGCCGCCTCCGCTCCCGCGGGTTAATAAGCCCCCTCACCCTCACCCTCCTTCCTCCCCGCACTCCTTGCTGACAGTGTTACCTCCCTCCAAGTAAACGAGCCGCCTCCGCTCCCGCGGGTAATAAGCCCCCTCACCCTCCTTCCTCCCCGCACTCCTTGCTGACAGTGTTACCTCCCTCCAAGTAAACGAGCAGCCTCCGCTCCCGCGGGTAATAAGCCCCCTCACCCTCCTTCCTCCCCGCACTCCTTGCTGACAGTGTTACCTCCCTCCAAGTAAACGAGCAGCCTCCGCTCCCCCGGTTAATAAGCCCCCTCACCCTCCTTCCTCCCCGCACTCCTTGCTGACAGTGTTACCTCCCTCCAAGTAAACGAGCAGCCTCCGCTCCCGCGGGTAATAAGCCCCCTCTCCCTCCTTCCTCCCCGCACTCCTTGCTGACAGTGTTACCTCCCTCCAAGTAAACGAGCCGCCTCCGCTCCCGCGGGTTAATAAGCCCCCTCACCCTCCTTCCTCCCCGCACTCCTTGCTGACAGTGTTACCTCCCTCCAAGTAAACGAGCAGCCTCCGCTCCCGCGGGTAATAAGCCCCCTCACCCTCCTTCCTCCCCGCACTCCTTGCTGACAGTGTTACCGCTCTCCAAGTAAACGAGCAGCCTCCGCTCCCGCGGGTAATAAGCCCCCTCTCCCTCCTTCCTCCCCGCACTCCTTGCTGACAGTGTTACCGCTCTCCAAGTAAACGAGCAGCCTCCGCTCCCGCGGGTAATAAGCCCCCTCTCCCTCCTTCCTGCCCGCACTCCTTGCTGACAGTGTTACCTCCCTCCAAGTAAACGAGCAGCCTCCGCTCCCGCGGGTAATAAGCCCCCTCTCCCTCCTTCCTGCCCGCACTCCTTGCTGACAGTGTTACCTCCCTCCAAGTAATCGAGCCGCCTCCGCTCCCGCGGGTAATAAGCCCCCTCTCCCTCCTTCCTGCCCGCACTCCTTGCTGACAGTGTTACCTCCCTCCAAGTAAACGAGCCGCCTCCGCTCCCGCGGTTAATAAGCCCCCTCACCCTCCTTCCTGCCCGCACTCCTTGCTGACAGTGTTACCTCTCTCCAAGTAAACGAGCAGCCTCCGCTCCCGCGGGTAATAAGCCCCCTCTCCCTCACCCTCCTTCCTCCCCGCACTCCTTGCTGACAGTGTTACCTCCCTCCAAGTAAACGAGCTGCCTCCGCTCCCGCGGGTAATAAGCCCCCTCTCCCTCCTTCCTCCCCGCACTCCTTGCTGACAGTGTTACCGCTCTCCAAGTAAACGAGCTGCCTCCGCTCCCGCGGGTAATAAGCCCCCTCTCCCTCCTTCCTCCCCGCACTCCTTGCTGACAGTGTTACCGCTCTCCAAGTAAACGAGCTGCCTCCGCTCCCGCGGGTAATAAGCCCCCTCACCCTCCTTCCTCCCCGCACTCCTTGCTGACAGTGTTACCTCCCTCCAAGTAATCGAGCCGCCTCCGCTCCCGCGGGTAATAAGCCCCCTCACCCTCCTTCCTCCCCGCACTCCTTGCTGACAGTGTTACCGCTCTCCAAGTAAACGAGCCGCCTCCGCTCCCGCGGTTAATAAGCCCCCTCACCCTCCTTCCTGCCCGCACTCCTTGCTGACAGTGTTACCTCTCTCCAAGTAAACGAGCAGCCTCCGCTCCCGCGGGTAATAAGCCCCCTCACCCTCCCTCCTGCCCACACTCCTTGCTGACAGTGTTACCTCCCTCCAAGTAAACGAGCCGCCTCCGCTCCCGCGGTTAATAAGCCCCCTCACCCTCACCCTCCTTCCTCCCCGCACTCCTTGCTGACAGTGTTACCTCCCTCCAAGTAAACGAGCCGCCTCCGCTCCCGCGGTTAATAAGCCCCCTCACCCTCCTTCCTCCCCGCACTCCTTGCTGACAGTGTTACCTCCCTCCAAGTAAACGAGCAGCCTCCGCTCCCGCGGGTAATAAGCCCCCTCTCCCTCCTTCCTCCCCGCACTCCTTGCTGACAGTGTTACCTCCCTCCAAGTAAACGAGCAGCCTCCGCTCCCGCGGGTAATAAGCCCCCTCACCCTCCTTCCTCCCCGCACTCCTTGCAGACAGTGTTACCTCCCTCCAAGTAAACGAGCAGCCTCCGCTCCCGCCATCCACTGCCTGACAAGCAGCGCAGAGGCGGCTGGGAGAGGGTGACGTCACTCCCGGCGGCGCTGCTCGCGGAGACGGTAGATTTCAGAACCGGAAGCTGCTCGTTTACTTGGAGAGAAGTAAAGACTGTCAGCAAGGAGTGCCGGGAGGAAGGAGGGTGAGGTGGAGGGCTTATTAACCCCTGAGCTACCCATGCCTAGCAGCGTAGCGTTGTGACTGCCCTTCTGACTCGAGTATAAGCCGAGGCGGCTTTTTCAGCCCAAAAAGTGGGCTGAAAAACTCGGCTTATACTCGAGTATATACGGTAATCAAAAGTATGCCAGGTATATAAAAGTCAACTGTCTGAAAGTGAACAGTGCATGTGAGCATATACCTTTAGTGTATATGCATATAAAGAGTGTGACAGACTCTATGCCTTTGGATTTTAAAGGCACTGTTTTTGCATAGACCCATTACTTTCATTTTCTTAAGCATGTTACAGACTGCCATTGTATTGATTGATTACGTCACAGACAATGGCATTGTTCTGATTGATTGTATTACAGACTGCTATTGTTCTGATTGATTGTTCTGCCATTGTGTTGTTGATTGAGTTACAGACTGCTATTGTGTTGCTGATTGTGTTACGGGCAGAGTTGAGGGATTGTGTGCCCTGCTGCTATTGGTTGGTGTATTTGTCATGCAGTTCTCCATCAGGTCCACGGGGGAGGTCCCCTTGCATGGAGACTTGCATATAAGGCCCAGTGTGGCACTAATAAAGGAAGGTCATCTTCACCCTCAATACTGAGTTCTGTCTCTTATTGGGGGAAACGCTATATCGCCATTCACTAGCCCTTGTAAGAGCTGTTCCTGGTTCCTCACGGACGACTCTGGATTTCC
The DNA here is from genome assembly GCA_027917425.1 of Gastrophryne carolinensis. Classification (NCBI taxonomy): domain Eukaryota; kingdom Metazoa; phylum Chordata; class Amphibia; order Anura; family Microhylidae; genus Gastrophryne; species Gastrophryne carolinensis. Next base: position 1,034,075 of record CM051234.1, read on the forward strand.
AGCAGCACCTCTCACCATTGGGAAAAGGACGTCTCTGGCGGGGAAGCCCTCCGGCGATAAGGGTTATCGCTACAAAGAGCGTGACCACATAGATTGTGGATATAGAAGTAAGATGCTAAAAAACAACGACAGATATTGAATAAATAAGCAGAACCCCAGTAAGATACAGGGGCGCAAAGTGCATAGCGCAGAAAGTGACCCAGCAGTGTCTTAACAGTGACACCAATATACCATGGCAGATGCAAAATGGTGTTGGTGAACGGGCATCTATAGGGGACCTGGACCTACTAACCGGTGACAGTATGTTGTTTATTTACCCTTACATCTACGTGAGGTTATCCTTATTTTAATATTTACTAATATTTAATTTAACTTAATTTAATTTAATTTAACTAATATTTAATATTTACTAATAGTAATTATATTACTTATTTTAACAGTGAGACCAATATACCAGGGCACATGCAAAATAAGGATAACCTCACGTAGAGGTAAGGGTAAATAAACAACATACTGTCACCGGTTAGTAGGTCCAGGTCCCCTATAGATGCCCATTCACCAACACCATTTTGCATCTGCCATGGTATATTGGTGTCACTGTTAAGACACTGCTGGGTCACTTTCTGCGCTATGCACTTTGCGCCCCTGTATCTTACTGGGGTTCTGCTCATTTATTCAATATCTGTCGTTGTTTTTTAGCATCTTCTATATCCACAATCTATGTGGTCACGCTCTTTATATGCATATACACTAAAGGTATATACTCACATGCACTGTTCACCTTCAGACAGTTGACTTTTATATACCTGGCACACTTTTGATTAGATTCTAACATTACATTTTAGTATTTAATAGTCCAATATGGTTCACCTGCAGGGCCCGTTCATTGGTTTTTTTGTAAATACATTTTTAATTATGTGTAATGTTGTCATCGTATGTTATGTCATGTGTCCATGACTTATTATTATAATAAAATGTAGTCATCAGTTTAATATAGTGCGTGCGGCTTAACTCATGTGGTGAGATAACAGCGATGTAACACAGGTAGATTGCCTCCTTAGTGTAATAGTGGGCCCGGTGCAGGGGCCTTTCTCACCAAGCCAGCACCTGGAGTACATTCAGCTGTGCGGGTTCTTTTAGGATTTTGTCACTTTATAAATTGTAGGACTAGCGGAGTGGTGCACTTCATTGTCTGTGCCTAAATCTATGTAGACGAGACTAAGAATCCTGTGAAGGCCACAATTCAGGCTCACCTCTCCTCAATTCGCTTGGGACAGAGAAACATTGAACAAGGCCGAGCAGCACCACCTGTGGCCATACACATCCTGGGACAACATGGAGGGAGGGTCTACAGGTAATAGGATTGGAGAAAGTACAGCTGAATATCCGGGGGGGGGGGGGGACATTAAAAAACCTCTACAACTAAGATGGATTTTACAACCCGACGCCCAACAACCAAGTGGACTCAGTGAGGACATTTCCTTTTCCCCATTTCTGGGTTAGTTCAGCTTTTGATGTTTGTGTAAAATCTAGGGATTGCACGGGGTGGTGGGGTGGGGGATACTTTTGGGAGAGGGACCTTGGGGTATTTGTTGGGGGGAAACTCATTTTGGGGATGCTGTGTTCTTTATTGGAATAATTTGGTGATCAGAATTGATTTCCCCCCTCGTATTGGTCTGTACACGGCTTCCCTATATGTTTGTGTGTAATTCACTAGGTAAGGGAAACACGATGGACGTCCATTGAATCTGGAGGTTGTGGAATATCCTGAGCCTACCATCTGGATGTTACCCCCGTGCCCCCCCCCTATTATTTACCTGCATCTAAAGAAATTCACCCCACAGAAAGGACACCTAGGAATGAAAGAGATCCTCCTGGAATTGATAAAGAAGAAAAAATCCCTATATGGACGGAAGCATATATTCCCTCTTTAAGTTCCCTAGGGTGCATTTGCTCATATAAGGGTTGATTCAGAGCCCCTTTCTCGACACTATTCTCCTCGTCTAATTCAGCAGAGCCTTTTTTTCTGTGAGACTTTTTGTGCGAACTGTTTTCATTATTACATGATTTTTCGTTTGGTAGCAACACCTCCAAAAAAACGATGAGAAAGGGGATCTGAATCATATCTGCATATAGGGGCTGGATATCATCTACATGTTTACTTAGGCCAGGTAGTCATTTTCATCTTAGGTCTTAAAATTGTCTCTTTGTATTACTCCCTGGGCTGAGTATATCTTATTGTCCCCTCCCTCTTCCTTTCCCCCCCCTTTTTTCCCCTCCCCCTTCCTCCCCCTTTTTCTTTCCCTCCCCTCCCCCCCTCCTCCTTCCTTTTTTTCTTCCTTCTTTTTTCCTCTGTTTATATCTTGGGAGTTTTATTAGCTTCATTGATCTATTTAAAACTTTTTTGTGAAGGACATTATAGCCCTTGAAAATAGTCTCTATAGATTCTTAGTTAGTATAATTGTCCTTATTAGGAACAGCAAATAGGTCCCGGGGTAATGAATAAATATATTGTAAATCCACGTGTGGCAGGGAATACTTACCATCAGTGAGGGGACATTATACTGTGTGGATGTTGCTCAGTAGTAAATTAGGCTCGAGAAAGTGATAGTGAAGACGCCAGTATAATAGTATATAGATGGTACTTATGGTTATGGAAAGTATAGGGTGCTAGGAGATGTATATATGGTCTATAATAAGGTTTGTGTTTAGTACGTTTGTTTGTGGTAACTATTGTTCTTAGAAGCATGTCCGCCGGGTAGTACTTACCTTCCTCGCTCCCAGTCCCGCGCCGCGCTCTGTGAGAGATGAGCCATCTATACCTCCCTGCTGCAGGGAGAGGGCGGGCTCATCTCAGCAGATTGCTCCGGAGACGCGGTTCCGCGTTCCACGGTGGAGCGCGGGTGACATCATGTCCGGTTGGGGGGTGTGACGCACTTCCGGCTGCGGGGGAAGGTAGGCAGGTGGGTACATAAGGGGGACCCACAGCACCTTCCTGCTGAGCACTTGAAAAAGAGACAGGATTGTCTCGGAACGCGTGGGCTTCTCCGGGGGGGGGGGGGCATGTCTTGCTGTCTGGCATCACAAGAGAAGTAGCACTATATATATATATATATATTTTCTAATGTTTTGTTCTCCTCTGCATATATATTAGTTTTGAAGTATTGGACATGGTTTGTATTATGGTTTTTCTATGTGATTGATGCACTTTGGTTATTGAACATTGCACTTTAAATATAGTCTTTATTATTATTATTTAACACATTATATCATGAGTAGGAATTTCTTTGATGTATGAAATATATGGAATATATGGGTTGATTCAAAGAAACATGTAACAGCTTGGATTTTGCTCACGATCATCCTATTTTTCACGTCCGCTCGTGCGTTCGTAAGAACTTGCGAGTGATTCAATAAGCAAATACGTTTCTATCCTAAAAGATACGTCCGTTCGTATGATATCTCCCGAACTTGCCTCAGTCAGTTGTCAATCGTAAAAATCACGTTCATGTGCTCACCTGTTGCGGCGGCAGCCTGTTTTGTCGGCGGCTTCCATCGTCCAGCTCTTCCAATTACTTGCGTTTGCCTCTGGTTTGCATTGGTTTTTGGCCTCTTAGATTCGTGCGTTCTTATGTATATAAGATCTTGCGCATGCGCACCCTCATCCAGAAACTTACATAAACCCCTTAGCGGCTGCATCCAACTTCATTTCTCGCTCCCTCAAACTTACCTAAACCCTTTAGCGCTTGCATCCAACTTCATTTCTCGCTCCCTCAAACTTACCTAAACCCTTTAGCGCTTGCATCCAACTTCATTTCTCGCTCCCTCAAACTTACCTAAACCCTTTAGCGCTTGCATCCAACTTCATTTCTCGCTCCCTCAAACTTACCTAAACCCTTTAGCGCTTGCATCCAACTTCATTTCTCGCTCCCTCAAACTTACCTAAACCCCGTAGCGGCTGCATCCCACTTCATTTCTCGGTCCATAAAACGTAAGAAAATCTCATAATTTACATATGTCTATATGTTTCTAAGTGTGTTGTTTCTGGTTTGTGTAATTTTTTGGGTGTGTGCATATTAGAAAAGACACATTTAGGAAGGCTTCAAATATAATTTATTTAAAATTTTTTCTTTGTTTGTTTTTGAATAAAATGGCAACTTTTTATTTATATTTTTTTTTTTTTTTTTAAAACCTTTTTTTTTTTTGTGCCTCGGTAAAACATATCTATTTTTTTTTTTTTTTTTAACAGTAAAACCCTTTTTTTTTATTTTGTGGGTTTGTTTGTTTAAAAAATCTATTTTTTATTTTTTTAAAAACAATACAAAACTATCTAAAATTGGAACAACTTTAAAAACAAGTTAAACAAAGGAGCCAGGACCAAGGGCACTATTCATCATCCTCTTCTTCATCTGTTGGCCCCAACGTTGCCTGTATGGCCAGCAGCTCGGCCACCAACTCCTTCATTCGTTTTTTTTTACCCGCCAAGGTTTTGGGGATCATCCCTGTAACCAATAGAGAAAGAAACATAAATAGGAGTCCCAGACCGGTTTGTATGCTGGAAATAGATTTAGGGTTAATCAAATACATGTAAATGCATGACATATGTCCTTCTTCCAAGGGATACAGTTAATGCATTTCCCACAGGTAAGTGTTTAAACTCCTTAAACCGGACCTTCAACATTATTTAATGAAAAACAAAAACTATTCACAAATGATTCTGCCCCACCTAAAAGTTAGTTAGGCTTTTTTGGGGATTACAGCGCCGCCATCTGGACTCTGAAGCATAAGACTTAATGAGGAGTGGAGAGTTGGATAAAGTACAGGGGAGTAGGTTACAGTGGTGCGTTGGGAATCCAGAGCATAGCTGGGTTGCGGGAAAGGTCATCACTCACACAATGCATGGCAGCACCTTCCTTTTTTCAATCTGTATCCCATGCTGCCTGTAAATATTGTGCATTCCATATTCCCCAATATTGGTTTGGTTCAGTCTAATAACATGCATTAGATGGGTGAAGGGTGTTTTTCCATGTTTCTAATCTGTAGGTACAGTGTGATGGCTAAGTCTTTGGTTCTTAATACTAGTTTGGGTCCTCTTTAAGCTAACGAAGTGCCCACATTAAAGTGTGAACTACACATTGGCTACGCCTTTAGTTATGTGTGTGTTATTAGCTAAGCAAACATTAATATGAATAATGGCATGGAGACTTACGGAGTTGGTGGCCGACAGATGGCTGGTTGGGGCCAACAGGCTGCCCTTGGTCCTGGCTCGGCTGTGAAGAAGTCCCTGGAGAAACATGTGACATTTGGTTAGTATTTGTAGATAGTCACTATCCCCAACATATCTGGCTCCCAGTCTGGCTGACATCACTCACCTTCGCCAGGATCTCCTTCCAGCATCTCTGCTGCCTCCTCCTCCACTATCTCACCCGCTCCTGAAGCTTCTACAAATACATAATAAAGGATAACTTAGTTTTTGGCCTGCCATGTATATCTTTGTGCCTATACATGAAGAGTGACATACCAGAGCCTTCCCCATGCGTGGCCAGGTATGACTCCACGCCCACGCGCCTTGGCCCCTCCTCTGTGGTAAGGTCCAGGGGCTGGTCTGAGGAGGCCACAGAGGAGGGGTAGGTCCGTCGCCCGGGAGATCCACCACCTTCACTCACAGAAGCAGAGTCATGCAGCACTGGTCGGCCTGTACGTCTCCGGGTGCGGCGAATTCTGAAATCCATTTCCAACACTACCAAAGAAAAGTCATTATAAATAAAGGCATAACTTAGACATTTGGAACATATACCATGCAATTGCTTAGTACTTACTTGGGAAATGGATCCCAAAAAACCTCCGCACCCGGGGCATGTGCAGACGCTTCAGGTCCGACCAATGCTGCATTATCTGGGTGTGAGTGAAGGTGGTGCTGGTCACACGGTGTATCTCCGCGATGATCTCCCGGGCGATGTCCCTTTTCTCGCACACATTGGGCGCGAAGTCATACCGGCGCTGAAGCATGATCTGAAAAACATAATGGACACAGAGCTTGTACTTTTACACACAGACCCATATGTGTTGCATCACAAGTTGAGTATTTAATGTCATTAACACACACATTTCGAATGGCCGCCATTTTTGGGGAGTGCCTTAAAGAGGACGTTGACTGTGATTGACAGTCTGGTCTTATGTTATATGTATCACACACCATGTACATACAGATAATAGCCAACCTCAACAATCAGGCCACCTGCATCTAGGGCATGTTAGGATGTTTTAAAGATCCAAGATGTAGCCTAATGCTTAGGCTTTTGGCCCACGTGTGTGGCTTCCCGTTGTGTTTTTATGGCTTAGGAAAACAGTGTTCCTCAAACATCCGCATCAAGGTCCGAGACAGGCCAGGTTTGACAGCTCGCCCCGCTACTCCACAGGTTAATTAACTGTTGCTAAGCCGGAGCAATTGGCCGAATTAGGACATCAGCATAGACAGGTGAAAACGTGGCCAGGCTCGGCCCTTGAGGATGAAGTGTGAGGAGGCAGTGATTAAACATTAAGAGACACCAAACTAGTTCCAAACGCATCATTTACATTTAGGCCAGCATTGACTATTACATTAAAATGCACAGGCAGCCACTTACCAGCATGAGGATCTCTTCCTGTTGACGGGTGAAGATAGTGGGCGCCATCTTTAGTCTTCTTCCAGGCAGCAGATAAGTGAAACCCCAGCGGTTTCCTGGTTCCGCACGAACGTACGTCCGTACGAGCGCGTAGTCGTGCGCATAGGCGTCAGACGCTGGGCGCATGATTTAAAGGTCCCTGCACCCAAAGCTCATTCTCTTTGAGCTTTTGGACAAAATGGCACCAAAAAAGGCAGCAGCTAAACGCGGCCAGCAAAGCCAGACCTCTGAGGGCCCAACAACCAGGTCCCAGCAACGACCGAAGAAGCTAAGGTCCCAGAAGGCCCAGAAGGCAAGTACCACCTCGGCCCCACCAAGGGACACTGGACCCTCCGTTTCCCAAAAAAGGGCCCCAAAGGCACGTGCCCCTGCGGCCAAAAAACAGGCCACAGCAGCCACCACCACCTCTGCCCCCAGAAGAGGCCGCCCAAGGGAGCCCACACCAGCCATGCTTTCAAGCCGGGCACTTAGCCAACCCAGGCCCCACAGCAGTGCCCGAAGCACATCCAGCCCACACAGAAGGGCCCGAAGCCCCTCCAGCCCGCACAGAAGGGCCCGAAGCCCCTCCAGCCCGCACAGAAGGGCCCGAAGCCCCTCCAGCCCGCACAGAAGGGCCAGAAGCCCAGCCAGGGCCAGAAGCCCCTACAGGGCCCGAACCCCATCCAGGGCCAGAAGAACCCCATCCAGGGCCAGAAGCCCAGCCAGGGCCAGAAGCCCCTACAGGGCCCGAACCCCATCCAGGGCCAGAAGAACCCCATCCAGGGCCAGAAGCCCAGCCAGGGCCAGAAGCCCCTACAGGGCCCGAACCCCATCCAGGGCCAGAAGAACCCCATCCAGGGCCAGAAGCCCAGCCAGGGCCAGAAGCCCCTACAGGGCCCGAACCCCATCCAGGGCCAGAAGAACCCCATCCAGGGCCAGAAGCCCAGCCAGGGCCAGAAGCCCCTACAGGGCCCGAACCCCATCCAGGGCCAGAAGAACCCCAACCAGGGCCAGAAGCCCAGCCAGGGCCAGAAGCCCCTACAGGGCCCGAACCCCATCCAGGGCCAGAAGAACCCCAACCAGGGCCAGAAGCCCAGCCAGGGCCAGAAGCCCCTACAGGGCCCGAACCCCATCCAGGGCCAGAAGAACCCCATCCAGGGCCAGAAGCCCCTACAGGGCCCGAACCCCATCCAGGGCCAGAAGAACCCCATCCAGGGCCAGAAGCCCAGCCAGGGCCAGAAGCCCCTACAGGGCCCGAACCCCATCCAGGGCCAGAAGAACCCCATCCAGGGCCAGAAGCCCCTACAGGGCCCGAACCCCATCCAGGGCCAGAAGCCCCCAACCTGGCACCAGCCGGGAACAGAGCCCCCGACCTGGCACCAGCCGGGAACCTAGCCCCCCAAGAGGGCCCCGAATTGCAACCATGACCACATCTACACCTGGAAGTTCGGTGGCCAGCCACGCCAGAACACCCAGTCCCTTGGCCAGTCCAGTCCAGTCATTGGGAAGCCACCAATCCGGCCATTCCCCTACCCAGCCCCAGGCCATAATGTCACCACATGTGTCTGCACACATGGAGGAGCAGCCAAGCCAACCATCTGGCCGCACATTGCGCCGCGGCCAGTTGAGTGGGAGATTCTCCCATGACCAAAATATGGCATTGGCTAGTGGCCTTACATTATACTATGACGAGCTATATGGGAGCAAATCCAAACACACCACCAAGCAGCGCAAGATGGAATTGTTTGAAACCATCCTCCGACAAGTAAATGCAGCGGGGGAAGAGAGGAAAGATGTGTCCCAAATTCAGAAGAAAATCTCTGATCTGAAGTATGCTGTACGGCAAAAAGAAATTAAAAGGCATAATTACAGGTAAATAAATGTTTTCGCTAAATATAATGTTTGGGATGTGCTGTATGCCCCTTTTCTGAATACCAAACGATTTTCTCTTTTCAGCATGAAAACTGGAGGTGGCTTCCCATCTAAATTGGAGTTTACCCCTGCTGAGGAGATTGTGCTTGGACTTCTCCATCCGGTCGCGGTCGGTGGACATGCTGGTCTAAGGGACACAGACTCCCCGACCCGTACCCACGGTGAGTACTATTAAATCTGCATGTTTGCCTGTTTGCTAAATAATCTACAGTTCACTAGTAACAAGCTAACGGGATGCCCCTATGGTTTGCCTTGGTTGGCCTCGCACTACTGTGGCTGTTTGTGTCCTCTTTTGGTCCCTGTGAATCACACATTTAGGCCCACAGCCATTATGGCAAAGATCAAATGTCCAATTGTATTGTTAAAGTCATGAAGTTTCGCAAGATAAGTGAGATATTTGGAATCAATCACAAAACACACATCATTATGTATGGGTTGCCTTTTGGTTGTGTGAGTTGTGTTTGAGTTAACTATTTAATTAGCCACCCACAAACATATCTGACCTAGAGCAGCGAGACTCTACTGGCGGCCCGGGGTCCCAATGCGGACCTTGGCACCACATTCAAGGACCCCTGGCCAGACAGCCCTGCACTCAGTTACTTCTGTGTTGACGTGCTCAGAGCTGCCCCCTTGATCGGCCATGTAGTGGTTGGTCTCCTGCCCAATGTCATGGCTCCGTGAAACATAGCATTGCAATATGAAGTACTGCCCAGGAAGTGGCATTGCAAGGTACACAGTAACTTATTTAAATTTTCACTGGCCACAATCGTGTCCCGCTGCCCCTGCTCTGGCCCATGTGCCACAGTCCCCCCATGCCCCCCCCCCACATAAGCCCCATACATTTGTAACAGATTGGCTCCATCCATCACATCACCATCAATACGTTAACTCCCCCCTTTAGACATCCAATCCCTGTCCCCTCAGCTCTGGCCCATCCAGCCCAGCAAGGGCAAGCAGCCTTTATTAGTTGGCACTTTGAAAGCTCCAGCCCCTCCACCAGTGTCTTTATTTTTAACTAGACACCCCCTGCGTCAGCACCATGGCCAGACATTCACCTCTCACCACATACCTTGAAATGGGCGTTTCAAACAATTGTTTGAGTACCCCGGACCTAGCGAATGGTAGGCTAAATCCAAAAATGTGCCCTGAAAGTTGGATGCTGAATGGGTACACTTCATGACTTCGAACTGAGGTCACTTAGCAGTTTGTCCGAGCCATTGCACCTATGTAAACTTGCGTGGGTTTGAACAAAGGTCACCATTGCTCTAGAGTTGAATAATATTACAAATAGAGCTATATTTGATTACCTATCCAAAAAAAGGTTATGTGTGTGTGTTTACGTGGTATTTTTTTCTCTTCTTCAGCCCAGCATGATCCCTCAGCAAGGGTAAACTCACCCCCCAGTTTGGTTATGCCTACCAGGTCCGTACAGCATCGGAGCCCAGATCAGAGATTTTCGGTAAGTTTATTTAGTAGCATAAATAATAACAAGTGCTTAAGAATGTGTTAAACTGTTGAAATCCTACATTGGGACGCAAACTTAGCCTTTTTTTTTTTATATGTCCCTACAGACCCGCACACTCATGGAAGAGATCCAGGACATGGAGGAAGATGATGATGTCTCCGTACAGGGCACGTCGGATGAACTCCCCCTGGGTCCCAATTTGGAACTGCTCGATAATGTTTCTCTGGCCAATCCTCAGCAGCAGAGTGAATCTCCATCCATTGTGCTTGCACATGGGGAGACTGACACTACAGTCCCCAGTGTTCACTCTGCTGCTGAGGATTTGCAAAGCAGGCCGGTTGCTGTTGAGGGTACGACACCACGCGGCAGGGCACGCCCAAGAGCCAGGGTAATTGTGCGGCGGACGCCATTACGCCGCCCCACAATTTCCCAGGGGAGGCAGAGTGCCCTGCTTCAATTATGGACCCAACAAAGGGACTCTTATGACGCCCAGCTCGTTACAGAGCGTGAGCAAAGGCATGCAGACATGGTGAACATCCATACCAGTCTACAGGGCATCCTCGCGGAGTTGCGTACCCTCAACAGCAACGTGGCCAATTCAAGTAATGGCATCCAGTCAGCCATGGCTGAGATGACCAATATGCAGAGAAACATTGTGGAGCAGTTTCAAATTCACAATGCTGCCATGGCCCAGGCTAGGTCCCATTCCCATGGACCTCCACCTGGACCTCCACCTGGGTATTATGGGCAGCCACCCTATTAAGCCATGGGTGTGTGGGACATCTTTTCTCTTAACCCCCACTGTATTTACTTGTCCTTTGAGGTTTCAAACAATCCATTTTGTGTTGCTCTGGCAGGTTGTGTTTTGTATTTGCTCCCATATAGCTCCTTAGAGTAATGCTTAAGGCCACTAGCCAATGCCATAGGTCTATGTGGAGTTTATCTGGCCACTTATGGCTTAACCTATGTATTTGGTTGGTGCTCCTCCTGTTTGCAGACATGTTTGTGTGACATTATGGCCATGCCCAAATATCCCTGGGCACAGGCAATATTAATGACTGGACTAGGCTGGCCTTTGGACTGGGTGTCCTTGTTTGGTTGTGCCACTCACTTCCAGGTGTAGATGTGCTCGATGTTTTTTTTAATTTAATCCATTTGTTACCACAGATGTATGTGGACTGATTTCTGTTAACCACTATAATTTTTCATTTGCTAAGTAAAACAAAAAATTAACTTCCAATACTTGTGGCGTTTTTAGTGGGAAGACTTTTGTAACAGCTTGGCCTAAACCAGATAATTTTGGTTGGAAGAGGTGTAACAATGCACAGCGAAAGCTAAGGAAACTACATGAAATACATTAGGCAACAATTAAGGTCGAAATGTTTTACTTAGAGGTAATGCCACATTAGGGCAAAACAACATATGTTTCCAAAAGGATAACACAGACATACAGAATGGTGAGACAGGGAAAAAACTTAACTAAAATGCTGGCTGATCAGGTTGGCTCTAACAGATTGGCCAGACTCACTGGGGGGCCCCTCAAAATTCTCGGCTTCATCCTCGACGGCTGAAGAGGGCAGGCTGTCCACATAACGTGGGACACGTTCCAGGATGGCAAAATTGTGCAAAACAGCACATGCCATTATAATGTCGATCACTTTCTTGGGATCATATTGCAGGGCCCCCCCAGTATGGTCAAGGCAACGAAAACGTGTCTTCAGCAGACCAAAGGCCCTCTCCACAACAGCCCGGGTCTTGCGATGTGCACGGTTATACGCTTCCTGAGAGGCATCCTGGGGCCGCAGCACAGGCGTCATGAGCCAGGGTAGAAGTGGGTACCCGGAATCACCTTAAACAGAGAATTAAATGTAATCAAAATTAAAAAGGCAACACAACCAACACCAAAAAATTCACAGATATCATAATGATGTAAGGTAAAGTGTTCCCAAAAAAAAACAGGGCACATTAGGGCCCCCAAATATTGCACTAAGGTATAACCTAAATAAAAATGGCACTTCTATATACCAATTAATTAACAAACATCTGCACGGCCAAGGGTATTTGTATTTTACATATATTTGTAGTTTTCAGACATGTTACAATTAGGATGCTGCTGAGGGCCTATCCACATTTCACTGGAAACTACAATGTATGCAGTTTAAGTCCACTTTGACATTTAACGACCAATAGTACAAAAGGAGCCAAATGTCAAAGATCCCTAGCCACATTTCACTGGAAACTACAATGTATGCAGTTTAAGTCCACTTTGACATTTAACGACCAATAGTACAAAAGGAGCCAAATGTCAAAGATCCCTAGCCACATTTCACAGGAAACTACAATGTATGCAGTTTAAGTCCACTTTGACATTTAACGACCAATAGTACAAAAGCAGCCAAATGTCAAAGATCCCTAGCCACATTTCACTGGAAACTACAATGTATGCAGTTTAAGTCCACTTTGACATTTAACGACCAATAGTACCAAAGGAGCCAAATGTCAAAGATCCTTGGGTATAAACTCCAAACCAATATATTTAGCCACAAGGAACTTACAGACATCCTAACTAAAGGGAAAACATTCTGAAGGCCAAAGCGAGACAAGGATTTTTTGGGTAAGTTCCTAATATATGAGCCAAGAAAAAGGCAGTTGGACGCTTCTGTCAAGTTTTCCAAAACAAACATATCAACAAATACAAGATTAATGCCACATTTAATAACACACAAATAGGACACACTTACCAAGCAGCCATGCCCCCGAAAATTCACCTGCCTCAAATCTCCGAAACAACCCAGATCGCCTGAGTATATAGGAGTCGTGGGACGATCCGGGGTAGCCGGCAAGGACACTCATAAACCGCATATCCGGACCAACCACGGCCTGGACATTAAGTGAGTGTCCCATTTTACGATTCCTTAAGGCAAAAACATACAAAAAGGGTAATTGATATTTGACCCAAAATAATAAATTCAACACAAAACATGTCTGCACTCTATTGGGAAATACTAATGAAAAGCCGAGGTAAAGCAGCTACACAAATGAGGGATAAACAAATATGCTGCCGCAAAGGAAAACAGGTGACATGACACGTTGGGCAACATAATAACCAATCTCAATACCTATATATATACTCGTCGGCTGCCCTAGGTACGAGTGCCACATGTGTGCAGTCAATTGCACCAATAACGTTGGGCATGTCGGCCACATTATAAAACCCAAGCTTAATGGCGTTTCTGGCTGCCATATCATCTGGAAAATAAATATATTTTTGAGTTATGGCAGCCATGCCTTCCAAAAATTTAGATAGTGCGCGGCTCAGCGTAGGCTGTGACATCCCCACGGAGAGGGCACCCAGCCTCTGGAACGAGCCGTTCGCCAAAAATTGCAGGCAGCCAAGCATCTTGGTCATACCTGAAATTGCATGCCCCTTCCTTGTGGTGCGGGCTAACCATGGCCGCAGCTCACTATATAATTTATGGAGGGAAGCGCGATTAAGCCTGGTCAGCTCGAACAGCTCAACATCATTCATGCTATCGATGTTCATGCGACGACGCAGGGGCAATCTGCTCTCAGACATCTCGATCAACTCAATGCCAAAAAGCATAAGCCCTTGATGTGCCACAAACTCGCTCCTCTCCATCCTACTCCCGAGGCCAAATAGCTGCCGGCAAACATTTCGTAAAGCAGCTCTTTAATGGGCTTCCAAACAATTAGCAATCACCTCTCTGAATTGGGCGCAAGCCCATGTGAAGGACGTAAAAAATAGGATCGGACGCAAATAATACGATTTTGACGGGAAAAACACACGAACTAACGCAAATAATACGATTTGGACGGGAAAAACACACGAACTAACGCAAATTATACGATTCTCGTACGAAATGCGTATGTTCATATACGTCTATGCGCGAACGATCGTACGAATACGAAATGGCCAAAAAAACCAGAAAAAATGACAAACACCCACCCAAACTTACGATTCTCGATACGAAATCACTTAACTTTTGCTCTTTGAATCGAGGGGATAGTGATGTCTATCACAGCCCGGAACAACAGCCCCCTCTTGTGGCAGATTAGAAATTAGCTTGTCCTTTATGTTTTTTAATATGTCATAGTTTCAATTTTTATGTCAAACTGATTTAATAAATATATATTTTTATACATATTTTTTGGGTGTGTGCAATAAATATGTCTCTGGAAATACTATGGGGGAATGAGTGCGCACTTTCCCCTTTCTTTGTATATATGTAACTGTGGGTTATTTCCAGAGCACTGCACCACAGGTATAGGATTGTAAACTAGTCGCTGCCGTCTCATACCCTAGTGGTTTCTTAGTAATTACGTGGTAGTATAAGCAGCAGCAATGTACGGGGCAGTATAAGCAACAGCAATGTACAGGGCAGTATAAGCAGCAGCAATGTACGGGGTAGTATAAGCAGCAGCAATGTACGGGGTAGTATAAGCAGCAGCAATGTACGGGGTAGTATAAGCAGCAGCAATGTATGTGGCAGTATAAGCAGCAATTTATGGGGTAGTATAAGCAGCAGCAATTTATGGGGTAGTATAAGCAGCAGCAATGTACGGGGCAGTATAAGCAGCAGCAATGTACGTGGTAGTATAAGCAGCAGCAATGTACGGGGCAGTATAAGCAACAGCAATGTACGGGGCAGTATAAGCAGCAGCAATGTACGGGGTAGTATAAGCAGCAGCAATGTACGGGGTAGTATAAGCAGCAGCAATGTATGTGGCAGTATAAGCAGCAGCAATTTATGGGGTAGTATAAGCAGCAGCAATGTACGGGGTAGTATAAGCAGCAGCAATGTACGGGGTAGTATAAGCAGCAGCAATGTACGGGGTAGTAGCAGCAGCAATGTACGTGGTAGTATAAGCAGCAGCAATGTACGTGGTAGTATAAGCAGCAGCAATGTACGCGGTAGTAGCAGCAGCAATGTACGTAGTAGCAGCAGCAATGTACGTGGTAGTATAAGCAGCAGCAATGTACGGGGTAGTAGCAGCAGCAATGTACGGGGCAGTATAAGCAGCAGCAATGTACGGGGTAGTATAAGCAACAGCAATGTACGGGGTAGTATAGGCAGCAGCAATGTACGGGGTAGTATAATCAGCAATGTATGGGGTAGTATAAGCAGCAGCAATGTACGTGGTAGTATAAGCAGCAGCAATGTACAGGGTAGTATAAGCAGCAGCAATGTACGGGGCAGTATGAGCAGTAGCAATGTACGGGGTAGTATAAGCAGCAGCAATGTACGGGGTAGTAGCAGCAGCAATGTACGGGGTAGTATAAGCAGCAGCAATGTACGGGGTAATATAAGCAGCAGCAATGTACGGGGTAGTATAAGCAACAGCAATGTACGGGGTAGTAGCAGCAGCAATGTACGGGGTAGTATAAGCAGCAGCAATGTACGGGGTAATATAAGCAGCAGCAATGTACATGGTATTATAAGCAGCAGCAATCTACGGGGTAGTATAAGCAGCAGCAATGTACGGGGTAGTACAAGCAGCAGCAATCTTTGGATCTTCTCAGCCCCTTGCTTCCTGTTTTCCTGGACCGTGATTATTATTATTACTCTCCCCGGACTGTGCTTCCTCTTCCTGGACTGCCCTTCCTCTTCCTGGACAGTGCGTCCTGTTTTCCTGGACTGTGCTTCCTTTTCCTGGACTGTGCTTCCTCTTCCTGGACTGTGCTTCCTTTTTCCCTGGACTGTGCTTCCTGTTTCCCTGGACTGTGCTTCCTGTTTCCCTGGACTGTTCTTCCTGTTTCCCTGGACTATGCTTCCTGTTTCCCTGGACTGTGCTTCCTGTTTTCCTGGACTGTGCTTCCTGTTTTCCTGGAATGTGCTTCCTGTTTTCCTGGACTGTGCTTCCTGTTTTCCTAGACTGTGCTTCCTGTTTTCCTGGACTGTGCTTCCTCCTTTCCTGGACTGTGCTTCCTCCTTTCCTGGACTGTGCTTCCTGTTTTCCTGGACTGTGCTTCCTCCTTTCCTGGACTGTGCTTCCTGTTTTCCTGGACTGTGCTTCCTGTTTCCCTGGACTGTGCTTCCTGTTTCCCTGGACTGTGCTTCCTCCTTTCCTGGACTGTGCTTCCTGTTTCCCTGGACTGTGCTTCCTGTTTTCCTGGACTGTGCTTCCTGTTTCCCTGGACTGTGCTTCCTGTTTTCCTGGACTGTGCTTCCTGTTTTCCTGGACTGTGCGTCCTGTTTCCCTGGACTGTGCTTCCTTTTTTTCTGGACTGTGCTTCCTGTTTTCCTGGACTGTGCTTCCTGTTTCCCTGGACTGTGCTTCCTTTTTTTCTGGACTGTGCTTCCTGTTTTCCTGGACTGTGCTTCCTGTTTTCCTAGACTGTGCTTCCTGTTTTCCTGGACTGTGCTTCCTCCTTTCCTGGACTGTGCTTCCTGTTTTCCTGGACTGTGCTTCCTGTTTTCCTAGACTGTGCTTCCTGTTTTCCTGGACTGTGCTTCCTGTTTTCCTGGACTGTGCTTCCTCCTTTCCTGGACTGTGCTTCCTATTTTCCTGGATTGTGCTTCCTGTTTTCCTGGACTGTGCTTTCTCCTTTCCTGGACTGTGCTTCCTGTTTTCCTGGACTGTGCTTCCTCCTTTCCTGGACTGTGCTTCCTGTTTTCCTGGACTGTGCTTCCTGTTTTCCTAGACTGTGCTTCCTGTTTTCCTGGACTGTGCTTCCTCCTTTCCTGGACTGTGCTTCCTCTTCCTGGACTGTGCTTTCTCTTCCTGTACTGTGCTTCCTGTTTTCCTGGACTGTGCTTCCTTTTCCTGGACTGTGCTTCCTCTTCCTGGACTGTGCTTCCTGTTTCCCTGGACTGTGCTTCCTGTTTCCCTGGACTGTTCTTCCTGTTTCCCTGGACTATGCTTCCTGTTTTCCTGGACTGTGCTTCCTGTTTTCCTGGAATGTGCTTCCTGTTTTCCTGGACTGTGCTTCCTGTTTTCCTAGACTGTGCTTCCTCCTTTCCTGGACTGTGCTTCCTGTTTCCCTGGACTGTTCTTCCTGTTTCCCTGGACTGTGCTTCCTGTTTCCCTGGACTGTGCTTCCTGTTTCCCTGGACTGTGCTTCCTGTTTCCCTGGACTGTGCTTCCTCCTTTCCTGGACTGTGCTTCCTGTTTTCCTGGACTGTGCTTCCTGTTTTCCTGGACTGTGCATCCTGTTTTCCTGGACTGTGCTTCCTCCTTTCCTGGACTGTGCTTCCTGTTTTCCTGGACTGTGCTTCCTGTTTTCCTGGACTGTGCATCCTGTTTTCCTGGACTGTGCTTCCTCCTTTCCTGGACTGTGCTTCATCCTTTCCTGGACTGTGCTTCCTGTTTCCCTGGACTGTTCTTCCTGTTTCCCTGGACTGTGCTTCCTGTTTTCCTGGACTGTGCTTCCTGTTTTCCTGGACTCTGCTTCCTGTTTTCCTAGACTGTGCTTCCTCTTCCTGGACCGTGCTTCCTCTTCCTGTACTGTGCTTCCTGTTTTCCTAGACTGTGCTTCCTGTTTTCCTGGACTGTGCTTCCTCCTTTCCTGGACTGTGCTTCCTGTTTTCCTGGACTGTGCTTCCTGTTTTCCTAGACTGTGCTTCCTGTTTTCCTGGACTGTGCTTCCTCCTTTCCTGGACTGTGCTTCCTCCTTTCCTGGACTGTTCTTCCTGTTTCCCTGGACTATGCTTCCTGTTTTCCTGGACTGTGCTTCCTGTTTTCCTGGAATGTGCTTCCTGTTTTCCTGGACTGTGCTTCCTGTTTTCCTAGACTGTGCTTCCTGTTTTCCTGGACTGTGCTTCCTCCTTTCCTGGACTGTTCTTCCTGTTTCCCTGGACTATGCTTCCTGTTTTCCTGGACTGTGCTTCCTGTTTTCCTGGAATGTGCTTCCTGTTTTCCTGGACTGTGCTTCCTGTTTTCCTAGACTGTGCTTCCTGTTTTCCTAGACTGTGCTTCCTGTTTTCCTGGACTGTGCTTCCTCCTTTCCTGGACTGTGCTTCCTCTTCCTGGACTGTGCTTCCTGTTTTCCTGGACTGTGCTTTCTCTTCCTGGACTGTGCTTCCTGTTTCCCTGGACTGTGCTTCCTGTTTCCCTGGACTGTGCTTCCTCCTTTCCTGGACTGTGCTTCCTGTTTTCCTGGACTGTGCTTCCTGTTTTCCTGGACTGTGCTTCCTGTTTTCCTGGACTGTGCTTCCTCCTTTCCTGGACTGTGCTTCATCCTTTCCTGGACTGTGCTTCCTGTTTTCCTGGACTGTGCGTCCTGTTTTCCTGGACTGTGCTTCCTCCTTTCCTGGACTGTGCTTCCTGTTTCCCTGGACTGTGCTTCCTCCTTTCCTGGACTGTGCTTCCTGTTTCCCTGGACTGTGCTTCCTGTTTTCCTGGACTGTGCTTCCTCCTTTCCTGGACTGTGCTTCCTGTTTTCCTGGACTGTGCTTCCTCCTTTCCTGGACTGTGCTTCATGTTTCCCTGGACTGTGCTTCCTGTTTTCCTGGACTGTGCTTCCTGTTTTCCTGGACTGTGCTTCCTGTTTTCCTGGACTGTGCTTCCTGTTTTCCTGGACTGTGCTTCCTGTTTTCCTGGACTGTGCTTCCTGTTTTCCTGGACAGTGCTTCCTCCTTTCCTGGACTGTGCTTCCTGTTTTCCTGGACTGTGCTTCCTGTTTTCCTGGACAGTGCTTCCTCCTTTCCTGGACTGTGCTTCCTGTTTTCCTGGACTGTGCTTCCTGTTTTCTTGGACTGTGTTGCTGTGGCCTGTAACCAGATTACTAAGCTCCTCCCCTTTATTTGTTCAAACTTGTATTGTAATGAATAATCTCTATGTTCTATATAAGTCGCCCTATTGGTTATATTATGGGGGAGAAAAACCCGACGTTTCGGCTCTACTACAGGAAACGTATCACTAATTGTCGGCCATTTGTGGAGCTGGAGTCAGACTTTGGCCTATTGCTCACCTACCAACTTTTCAGGGTGGGAAAGAGGAACATTTGTAAAATTAGGCCACGCCCCGTCACTGAGGGATGGGTTAAGCCACGCCCCGCCACTGAGGGATGGATGAAGCCACGCCCCCTCATTGAGGGATGGATGAAGCCGCGTCTTCTGTGATGATGTTATTCTGCTCATTGACTTAAATGAGGAGCTCACACCGCTGCATCTGATTGGCTGGGGCGGGAGCGCGCACATGACGCTGGAGGAGGGGCAGCCATTGAAAGCAATGAATAACGTAGGCACTGCGGGATGCTCCCATTGGACGAGCAGAGAAAGGTCAGCGATACCTGGTGCCCTGGGGGGTATCACACAGCGCGGTGTCCTGATTCGGGATGCCCCAGGGGGTAACCCAGTCGTCGGCCCTGGAATCTTTTAGATTATAGATTATAAGATTTTATATTATATCTATATATATTTATTTATTTCATTTTATTTATTTTCATTATATTATTTAATATATATATGTTTATATTGTATATATATTTATTTATTTTATTTATTTATATTTAATATATATTTATTTATTTTATTTATTAATTTATATTATATTGTGTGTATATATATATATATATATATATATATATATATATATTTATATTCATATTATTTAAAAATGTATTTATTTCCTTTTATATATTTATATTCTATTATTTGATATTTATGTATTTATATTATATTTTTTTATTTTATTTATTTATTTATATTTAATATGTATTATTTATATTGTATATATATTTATTTATTTTATTTATTTATATTCTATTATTTAACATATATTTATTTATATTATATATTTATTTATTTCATTTTATTTATTTATTTATATTTAATATGTATGTATTTATATTAAATATATATTTATTTTTTTACTTCATTTTATTTATTTAAATTGTATTATTTAATATAAATTTATTTATATTATTTATATATTAATTTCATTTTTTTTAGTTTTTAAATTATATTATTTAATATGTATTTATTTATAATATGTTTATATTATGTAATATATATTTATTTATATAATATATATATATTTATTTAATTTTATTTATTCTATGTATATTTTATATTATTATATACTTATATTATCAGATTTTAGATTATAGGGTCGGGGCCGCTGCTGAGTTTTGTTCTGCTTTAACAATTGTCCCTGAAAAGTTGGAAAATTTACCGATATACACAATGTATTTGATGACGTCATCTGTGAGACTAGGGGGATAGAGAATAGAATCACAACTCAGCACGTGCATCTGGGATAAGAGCGGCCATCTTGCTGTAGCCTATGTACAAACAGCGGTGGCGGCCATATTGCTTTAGCCAGTGGCGGCCATGTTGCTGTGGCCCGTGTTTATAGTGACGTTGGCGGCCATATTAATGTAGCCTATGTATAAACAGTCGGTGGCGGCCTTCATGCTGTAGCCCCTGTGTATGGAGGCGATAGCGGCCATATTACTGTAGCCAGTGTTTATAGAGGAAATGGCGGCCATATTGTTGTAGCCCGAATATGAGCCCGCACTATTATACATTATGGGGGCGCCGGGAGCAGCTGCGTCGGTAAGTTCGGTGAACTTTGTGGCAGGAACGTCGGTGACTCGCTGAACGGAGCCGAGGCATCTGCAGGTATGACGTCATGTGAGAGGGTGGATGTGACGTCACTGGGGATTGCTGTGTGGGAAGCACAGGCTGCTAATTAGTAAGCTTCGTTATTATGAGGCTCCCGAGATGATTGGCGCCTCTGCTGCTAACCCCGCCCCCTCAGGTGAGGTCACGTGTTACTCCATGCTCCTCCCCCCTCAGGTGAGGTCACGTGTTACTCCATGCTCCTCCCCCCTCAGGTGAGGTCACGTGTTACTCCATGCTCCACCCCTCAGGTGAGGTCCCGTGTTACTCCATGCTCCTCCCCCTCAGGTGAGGTCCCGTGTTACTCCATGCTCCTCCCCCTCAGGTGAGGTCACGTGTTACTCCATGCTCCCCCTCAGGTGAGGTCCCGTGTTACTCCATGCTCCTCCCCCTCAGGTGAGGTCACGTGTTACTCCATGCTCCTCCTCAGGTGAGGTCACGTGTTACTCCATGCTCCTCCTCAGGTGAGGTCACGTGTTACTCCATGCTCCTCCCCCTCAGGTGAGGTCACGTGTTACTCCATGCTCCTCCCCCCTCAGGTGAGGTCACGTGTTACTCCATGCTCCTCCCCCCTCAGGTGAGGTCACGTGTTACTCCATGCTCCCCCTCAGGTGAGGTCACGTGTTACTCCATGCTCCCCCCCCTCAGGTGAGGTCACGTGTTACTCCATGCTCCCCCCCCCTCAGGTGAGGTCACGTGTTACTCCATGCTCCTCTTCAGGTGAGGTCACGTGTTACTCCATGCTCCTCCCCCCTCAGGTGAGGTCACGTGTTACTCCATGCTCCCCCCTCAGGTGAGGTCCCGTGTTACTCCATGCTCCTCCCCCCTCAGGTGAGGTCACGTGTTACTCCATGCTCCTCCCCCCTCAGGTGAGGTCACATGTTACTCCATGCTCCTCCCCCCTCAGGTGAGGTCACGTGTTACTCCATGCTCCCCCCTCAGGTGAGGTCACGTGTTACTCCATGCTCCTCCCCCCTCAGGTGAGGTCACGTGTTACTCCATGCTCCTCCCCCCTCAGGTGAGGTCACGTGTTACTCCATGCTCCTCCCCCCTCAGGTGAGGTCACATGTTACTCCATGCTCCTCCCCCCTCAGGTGAGGTCACGTGTAACTCCATGCCCCTCCCCCCTCAGGTGAGGTCACGTGTTACTCCATGCTCCCCCCTCAGGTGAGGTCACGTGTTACTCCATGCTCCTCCCCCCCTCAGGTGAGGTCCCGTGTTACTCCATGCCCCTCCCCCCTCAGGTGAGGTCCCGTGTTACTCCATGCCCCTCCCCCCTCAGGTGAGGTCACGTGTTACTCCATGCTCCTCCCCCCTCAGGTGAGGTCACGTGTTACTCCATGCTCCTCCCCCCTCAGGTGAGGTCACGTGTTACTCCATGCTCCTCCCCCCTCAGGTGAGGTCACGTGTTACTCCATGCTCCTCCCCCCTCAGGTGAGGTCACGTGTTACTCCATGCTCCTCCCCCCTCAGGTGAGGTCACGTGTTACTCCATGCTCCTCCCCCCTCAGGTGAGGTCACGTGTTACTCCATGCTCCCCCCTCAGGTGAGGTCACGTGTTACTCCATGCTCCTCCCTCAGGTGAGGTCACGTGTTACTCCATGCTCCTCCCCCCTCAGGTGAGGTCACGTGTTACTCCATGCTCCTCCCTCAGGTGAGGTCACGTGTTACTCCATGCTCCTCCCTCAGGTGAGGTCACGTGTTACTCCATGCTCCTCCCTCAGGTGAGGTCACGTGTTACTCCATGCTCCTCCCCCCTCAGGTGAGGTCACGTGTTACTCCATGCTCCTCCCCCCTCAGGTGAGGTCACGTGTTACTCCATGCTCCTCCCCCCTCAGGTGAGGTCACGTGTTACTCCATGCTCCTCCCCCCTCAGGTGAGGTCACGTGTTACTCCATGCTCCTCCCCCCTCAGGTGAGGTCACGTGTTACTCCATGCTCCCCCCTCAGGTGAGGTCACGTGTTACTCCATGCTCCTCCCTCAGGTGAGGTCACGTGTTACTCCATGCTCCTCCCCCCTCAGGTGAGGTCACGTGTTACTCCATGCTCCTCCCTCAGGTGAGGTCACGTGTTACTCCATGCTCCTCCCTCAGGTGAGGTCACGTGTTACTCCATGCTCCTCCCTCAGGTGAGGTCACGTGTTACTCCATGCTCCCCCCTCAGGTGAGGTCACGTGTTACTCCATGCTCCTCCCTCAGGTGAGGTCACGTGTTACTCCATGCTCCTCCCTCAGGTGAGGTCACGTGTTACTCCATGCTCCTCCCTCAGGTGAGGTCACGTGTTACTCCATGCTCCCCCCTCAGGTGAGGTCACGTGTTACTCCATGCTCCTCCCTCAGGTGAGGTCACGTGTTACTCCATGCTCCTCCCCCCTCAGGTGAGGTGACGTGTTACTCCATGCTCCTCCCCCCTCAGGTGAGGTCACGTGTTACTCCATGCTCCCCCCCCCTCAGGTGAGGTCACGTGTTACTCCATGCTCCTCCCTCAGGTGAGGTCACGTGTTACTCCATGCTCCTCCCTCAGGTGAGGTCACGTGTTACTCCATGCTCCCCCCTCAGGTGAGGTCACGTGTTACTCCATGCTCCTCCCTCAGGTGAGGTCATGTGTTACTCCATGCTCCTCCCCCCTCAGGTGAGGTGACGTGTTACTCCATGCTCCCCCCTCAGGTGAGGTCACGTGTTACTCCATGCTCCTCCCCCCTCAGGTGAGGTCACGTGTTACTCCATGCCCCTCCCCCCTCAGGTGAGGTCACGTGTTACTCCATGCTCCCCCCCCCCTCAGGTGAGGTCACGTGTTACTCCATGCTCCTCCCCCCTCAGGTGAGGTCACGTGTTACTCCATGCTCCCCCCCCCTCAGGTGAGGTCACGTGTTACTCCATGCTCCCCCCTCAGGTGAGGTCACGTGTTACTCCATGCTCCCCCCCCCTCAGGTGAGGTCACGTGTTACTCCATGCTCCTCCCCCCTCAGGTGAGGTCACGTGTTACTCCATGCTCCCCCCCCCTCAGGTGAGGTCACGTGTTACTCCATGCTCCTCCCCCCCCCTCAGGTGAGATCACGTGTTACTCCATGCTCCTCCCTCAGGTGAGGTCACGTGTTACTCCATGCTCCTCCCCCCTCAGGTGAGGTCACGTGTTACTCCATGCTCCTCCCCCCTCAGGTGAGGTCACGTGTTACTCCATGCTCCCCCCTCAGGTGAGGTCACGTGTTACTCCATGCTTCTCCCCCCTCAGGTGAGGTCACGTGTTACTCCATGCTCCTCCCCCCTCAGGTGAGGTCACGTGTTACTCCATGCCCCTCCCCCCTCAGGTGAGGTCACGTGTTACTCCATGCTCCTCCCCCCTCAGGTGAGGTCACGTGTTACTCCATGCTCCGCCCCCTCAGGTGAGGTCACTTGTTACTCCATGCTCCCCCCCCCTCAGGTGAGGTCACGTGTTACTCCATGCTCCTCCCCCCTCAGGTGAGGTCACGTGTTACTCCATGCTCCTCCCCCCTCAGGTGAGGTCACGTGTTACTCCATGCTCCTCCCCCCTCAGGTGAGGTCACGTGTTACTCCATGCTCCCCCCCTCAGGTGAGGTCACGTGTTACTCCATGCTCCTCCCCCCTCAGGTGAGGTCACGTGTTACTCCATGCTCCTCCCCCCTCAGGTGAGGTCACGTGTTACTCCATGCTCCCCCCTCAGGTGAGGTCACGTGTTACTCCATGCTCCCCCCTCAGGTGAGGTCACGTGTTACTCCATGCTCCTCCCCCCACAGGTGAGGTCACGTGTTACTCCATGCTCCCCCCTCAGGTGAGGTCACGTGTTACTCCATGCTCCCCCCTCAGGTGAGGTCACGTGTTACTCCATGCTCCTCCTCAGGTGAGGTCACGTGTTACTCCATGCTCCCCCCTCAGGTGAGGTCACGTGTTACTCCATGCTCCTCCCCCCACAGGTGAGGTCACGTGTTACTCCATGCTCCTCCCCCCACAGGTGAGGTCACGTGTTACTCCATGCTCCTCCCCTCAGGTGAGGTCACGTGTTACTCCATGCCCCCCCCCTCAGGTGAGGTCACGTGTTACTCCATGCTCCTCCCCCCTCAGGTGAGGTCACGTGTTACTCCATGCTCCTCCCCTCAGGTGAGGTCACGTGTTACTCCATGCTCCCCCCTCAGGTGAGGTCACGTGTTACTCCATGCTCCTCCCCCCACAGGTGAGGTCACGTGTTACTCCATGCTCCACCCCCTCAGGTGAGGTCACGTGTTACTCCATGCTCCTCCCCCCTCAGGTGAGGTCACGTGTTACTCCATGCTCCTCCCCCCTCAGGTGAGGTCACGTGTTACTCCATGCTCCACCCCCTCAGGTGAGGTCACGTGTTACTCCATGCTCCTCCCCCCTCAGGTGAGGTCACGTGTTACTCCATGCTCCTCCCCCCTCAGGTGAGGTCACGTGTTACTCCATGCTCCACCCCCTCAGGTGAGGTCACGTGTTACTCCATGCTCCCCCCTCAGGTGAGGTCACGTGTTACTCCATGCTCCCCCCTCAGGTGAGGTCACGTGTTACTCCATGCTCCTCCCCCCTCAGGTGAGGTCACGTGTTACTCCATGCTCCTCCCTCAGGTGAGGTGACGTGTTACTCCATGCTCCCCCCTCAGGTGAGGTCACGTGTTACTCCATGCTCCCCCCTCAGGTGAGGTCACGTGTTACTCCATGCTCCTCCCTCAGGTGAGGTCACGTGTTACTCCATGCTCCCCCCTCAGGTGAGGTCACGTGTTACTCCATGCTCCCCCCTCAGGTGAGGTCACGTGTTACTCCATGCTCCCCCCTCAGGTGAGGTCACGTGTTACTCCATGCTCCCCCTCAGGTGAGGTCACGTGTTACTCCATGCTCCCCCCTCAGGTGAGGTCACGTGTTACTCCATGCTCCTCCCTCCTCAGGTGAGGTCACGTGTTACTCCATGCTCCCCCCTCAGGTGAGGTCACGTGTTACTCCATGCTCCTCCCTCCTCAGGTGAGGTCACGTGTTACTCCATGCTCCCCCCTCAGGTGAGGTCACGTGTTACTCCATGCTCCCCCCTCAGGTGAGGTCACGTGTTACTCCATGCTCCCCCCTCAGGTGAGGTCACGTGTTACTCCATGCTCCCCCCTCAGGTGAGGTCACGTGTTACTCCATGCTCCCCCCTCAGGTGAGGTCACGTGTTACTCCATGCTCCCCCCCTCAGGTGAGGTCACGTGTTACTCCATGCTCCTCCCTCCTCAGCTGAGGTCACGTGTTACTCCATGCCCCCCCCCCCCTCAGGTGAGGTCACATGTTACTCCATGCTCCCCCCTCAGGTGAGGTCACGTGTTACTCCATGCTCCCCCCCCCCTCAGGTGAGGTCACATGTTACTCCATGCTCCCCCCTCAGGTGAGGTCACGTGTTACTCCATGCTCCCCCCCCCCTCAGGTGAGGTCACGTGTTACTCCATGCTCCCCCCCCCCTCAGGTGAGGTCACGTGTTACTCCATGCTCCTCCCCCCTCAGGTGAGGTCACGTGTTACTCCATGCTCCTCCCCCCTCAGGTGAGGTCACGTGTTACTCCATGCCCCTCCCCCCTCAGGTGAGGTCACGTGTTACTCCATGCCCCTCCCCCCTCAGGTGAGGTCACGTGTTACTCCATGCTCCCCCCTCAGGTGAGGTCACGTGTTACTCCATGCCCCTCCCCCCTCAGGTGAGGTCACGTGTTACTCCATGCTCCTCCCCCCTCAGGTGAGGTCACGTGTTACTCCATGCTCCCCCCTCAGGTGAGGTCACGTGTTACTCCATGCCCCTCCCCCCTCAGGTGAGGTCACGTGTTACTCCATGCTCCGCCCTCAGGTGTGGTCACGTGTTACTCCATGCTCCTCCCCCCTCAGGTGAGGTCACGTGTTACTCCATGCTCCTCCCCCCTCAGGTGAGGTCACGTGTTACTCCATGCTCCTCCCTCAGGTGTGGTCACGTGTTACTCTATGCTCCCCCCTCAGGTGAGGTCACGTGTTACTCCATGCTCCCCCCCCCCTCAGGTGAGGTCACGTGTTACTCCATGCTCCCCCCCCCTCAGGTGAGGTCACGTGTTACTCCATGCTCCCCCCTCAGGTGAGGTCACGTGTTACTCCATGCTCCCCCCCCTCAGGTGAGGTCACGTGTTACTCCATGCTCCCCCCTCAGGTGAGGTCACGTGTTACTCCATGCTCCCCCCCCTCAGGTGAGGTCACGTGTTACTCCATGCTCCTCCCCCTCAGGTGAGGTCACGTGTTACTCCATGCTCCTCCCCCTCAGGTGAGGTCACGTGTTGCTCCATGCTCCCCCCCTCAGGTGAGATCACGTGTTACTCCATGCTCCTCCCCCCTCAGGTGAGATCACGTGTTACTCCATGCTCCTCCCCCCTCAGGTGAGGTCACGTGTTACTCCATGCTCCCCCCCCTCAGGTGAGGTCACGTGTTGCTCCATGCTCCCCCCCTCAGGTGAGGTGACGTGTTACTCCATGCTCCTCCCCCTCAGGTGAGGTCACGTGTTGCTCCATGCTCCCCCCCTCAGGTGAGGTGACGTGTTACTCCATGCTCCCCCTCAGGTGAGATCACGTGTTACTCCATGCTCCTCCCCCCTCAGGTGAGGTGACGTGTTACTCCATGCTCCCCCTCAGGTGAGATCACGTGTTACTCCATGCTCCCCCCTCAGGTGAGGTCACGTGTTACTCCATGCTCCCCCCCTCAGGTGAGGTCCCGTGTTACTCCATGCCCCCCCCCTCAGGTGAGGTCACGTGTTACTCCATGCTCCCCCCTCAGGTGAGGTCACGTGTTACTCCATGCTCCTCCCTCAGGTGAGGTCACGTGTTACTCCATGCTCCTCCCTCAGGTGAGGTCACGTGTTACTCCATGCTCCCCCTCAGGTGAGGTCACGTGTTACTCCATGCTCCTCCCCCCTCAGGTGAGGTCACGTGTTACTCCATGCTCCCCCCCCTCAGGTGAGGTCACGTGTTACTCCATGCTCCCCCCCCCTCAGGTGCGTTCACGTGTTACTCCATGCTCCCCCCCCCCTCAGGTGAGGTCACGTGTTACTCCATGCTCCTCCCTCAGGTGAGGTCACGTGTTACTCCATGCTCCTCCCTCAGGTGAGGTCACGTGTTACTCCATGCTCCCCCTCAGGTGAGGTCACGTGTTACTCCATGCTCCTCCCCCCTCAGGTGAGGTCACGTGTTACTCCATGCTCCCCCCTCAGGTGAGGTCACGTGTTACTCCATGCTCCCCCTCAGGTGAGGTCACGTGTTACTCCATGCTCCTCCCCCCTCAGGTGAGGTCACGTGTTACTCCATGCTCCTCCCTCAGGTGTGGTCACGTGTTACTCCATGCTCCTCCCCCCTCAGGTGAGGTCACGTGTTACTCCATGCTCCTCCCCCCTCAGGTGAGGTCACGTGTTACTCCATGCTCCCCCCCCTCAGGTGTGGTCACGTGTTACTCCATGCTCCTCCCCCCTCAGATGAGGTCACGTGTTACTCCATGCTCCCCCCTCAGGTGATGTCACGTGTTACTCCATGCTCCCCCCCCTCAGGTGAGGTCACGTGTTACTCCATGCTCCCCCCTCAGGTGAGGTCACGTGTTACTCCATGCTCCCCCCTCAGGTGAGGTCACGTGTTACTCCATGCTCCCCCCTCAGGTGAGGTCACGTGTTTCTCCATGCTCCTCCCTCAGGTGAGGTCACGTGTTACTCCATGCTCCTCCCCCCCAGGTGAGGTCACGTGTTACTCCATGCTCCCCCCCCTCAGGTGAGGTCACGTGTTACTCCATGCTCCCCCCTCAGGTGAGGTCACGTGTTACTCCATGCTCCCCCCCCCCCTCAGGTGAGGTCACGTGTTACTCCATGCTCCCCCCCCTCAGGTGAGGTCACGTGTTACTCCATGCTCCCCCCTCAGGTGAGGTCACGTGTTACTCCATGCTCCCCCCCTCAGGTGAGGTCACGTGTTACTCCATGCTCCCCCCTCAGGTGAGGTCACGTGTTACTCCATGCTCCCCCCTCAGGTGAGGTCAGGTGTTACTCCATGCTCCCCCCCCTCAGGTGAGGTCACGTGTTACTCCATGCTCCCCCCTCAGGTGATGTCACGTGTTACTCCATGCTCCCCCCTCAGGTGAGGTCACGTGTTACTCCATGCTCCCCCCTCAGGTGAGGTCACGTGTTACTCCATGCTCCCCCCCCTCAGGTGAGGTCACGTGTTACTCCATGCTCCCCCCCCCTCAGGTGAGTTCACGTGTTACTCCATGCTCCCCCCCCCCTCAGGTGAGGTCACGTGTTACTCCATGCTCCCCCCTCAGGTGAGGTCACGTGTTACTCCATGCTCCCCCTCAAGTGAGGTCACGTGTTACTCCATGCTCCCCCCTCAGGTGAGGTCACGTGTTACCCCATGCTCCCCCCCCAGGTGAGGTCACGTGTTACTCCATGCTCCCCCCTCAGGTGAGGTCACGTGTTACCCCATGCTCCCCCCCCAGGTGAGGTCACGTGTTACTCCATGCTCCCCCCTCAGGTGTGGTCACGTGTTACTCCATGCTCCCCCCCTCAGGTGTGGTCACGTGTTACTCCATGCTCCCCCCCTCAGGTGAGGTCACGTGTTACTCCATGCTCCCCCCCCCTCAGGTGAGGTCACGTGTTACTCCATGCTCCCCCCTCAGGTGAGGTCACGTGTTACTCCATGCTCCCCCCCCCCTCAGGTGAGGTCACGTGTTACTCCATGCTCCCACTTCAGGTGAGGTCACGTGTTACTCCATGCTCCTCCCCCCTCAGGTGAGGTCACGTGTTACTCCATGCTCCCCCCCCTCAGGTGAGGTCACGTGTTACTCCATGCTCCCCCCTCAGGTGAGGTCATGTGTTACTCCATGCTCCCCCCCTCAGGTGTGGTCACGTGTTACTCCATGCTCCTCCCCCCTCAGGTGAGGTCACGTGTTACTCCATGCTCCTCCCCCCTCAGGTGAGGTCACGTGTTACTCCATGCTCCTCCCCCCTCAGGTGAGGTCACGTGTTACTCCATGCTCCTCCCCCCTCAGGTGAGGTCACGTGTTACTCCATGCTCCCCCCTCAGGTGAGGTCACGTGTTACTCCATGCTCCTCCCCCCTCAGGTGAGGTTACGTGTTACTCCATGCTCCTCCCCCCTCAGGTGAGGTCACGTGTTACTCCATGCTCACCCCCTCAGGTGAGGTCACGTGTTACTCCATGCTCCCCCCTCAGGTGAGGTCACGTGTTACTCCATGCTCCCCCCTCAGGTGAGGTCACGTGTTACTCCATGCTCCCCCCTCAGGTGAGGTCACGTGTTACTCCATGCCCCCCCTCAGGTGAGGTCACGTGTTACTCCATGCTCCCCCCTCAGGTGAGGTCACGTGTTACTCCATGCTCCTCCCCCCTCAGGTGAGGTCACGTGTTACTCCATGCTCCCCCCTCAGGTGAGGTCACGTGTTACTCCATGCTCCCCCTCAGGTGAGGTCACATGTTACTCCATGCTCCCCCCCCCTCAGGTGAGGTCACATGTTACTCCATGCTCCCCCCCCCCCTCAGGTGAGGTCACTTGTTACTCCATGCTCCCCCCCCTCAGGTGAGGTCACGTGTTACTCCATGCTCCTCCCCCCTCAGGTGAGGTCACGTGTTACTCCATGCTCCTCCCCCCTCAGGTGTGGTCACGTGTTACTCCATGCTCCTCCCCCCTCAGGTGAGGTCACGTGTTACTCCATGCTCCTCCCCCCTCAGGTGAGGTCACGTGTTACTCCATGCTCCCCCCTCAGGTGAGGTCACGTGTTACTCCATGCTCCCCCCTCAGGTGAGGTCACGTGTTACTCCATGCTCCCCCCTCAGGTGAGGTCACGTGTTACTCCATGCTCCCCCCCCCTCAGGTGAGGTCACGTGTTACTCCATGCTCCCCCCCCCTCAGGTGAGGTCACGTGTTACTCCATGCTCCCCCCCCCTCAGGTGAGGTCACGTGTTACTCCATGCTCCCCCCCTCAGGTGAGGTCACGTGTTACTCCATGCTCCCCCCCCCTCAGGTGAGGTCACGTGTTACTCCATGCTCCCCCCCTCAGGTGAGGTCACGTGTTACTCCATGCTCCCCCCCCAGGTGAGGTCACGTGTTACTCCATGCTCCCCCCTCAGGTGAGGTCACGTGTTACTCCATGCTTCCCCTCAGGTGAGGTCACGTGTTACTCCATGCTCCCCCCCCCTCAGGTGAGGTCACGTGTTACTCCATGCTCCCCCCCCCCCCCTCAGGTGAGGTCACGTGTTACTCCATGCCCCCCCTCAGGTGAGGTCACGTGTTACTCCATGCTCCCCCCTCAGGTGAGGTCACGTGTTACTCCATGCTCCCCCCTCAGGTGAGGTCACGTGTTACTCCATGCTCCCCCCTCAGGTGAGGTCACGTGTTACTCCATGCTCCTCCCCCCTCAGGTGAGGTCACGTGTTACTCCATGCTCCCCCCCCCTCAGGTGAGGTCACGTGTTACTCCATGCTCCCCCCCTCAGGTGAGGTCACGTGTTACTCCATGCTCCCCCCCTCAGGTGAGGTCACGTGTTACTCCATGCTCCCCCCCCCTCAGGTGAGGTCACGTGTTACTCCATGCTCCCCCCCTCAGGTGAGGTCACGTGTTACTCCATGCTCCCCCCCCAGGTGAGGTCACGTGTTACTCCATGCTCCCCCCTCAGGTGAGGTCACGTGTTACTCCATGCTTCCCCTCAGGTGAGGTCACGTGTTACTCCATGCTCCCCCCCCCTCAGGTGAGGTCACGTGTTACTCCATGCTCCCCCCCCCCTCAGGTGAGGTCACGTGTTACTCCATGCCCCCCCTCAGGTGAGGTCACGTGTTACTCCATGCTCCCCCCTCAGGTGAGGTCACGTGTTACTCCATGCTCCCCCCTCAGGTGAGGTCACGTGTTACTCCATGCTCCCCCCTCAGGTGAGGTCACGTGTTACTCCATGCTCCTCCCCCCTCAGGTGAGGTCACGTGTTACTCCATGCTCCCCCCCCCTCAGGTGAGGTCACGTGTTACTCCATGCTCCCCCCCCTCAGGTGAGGTCACGTGTTACTCCTTGCTCCCCCCTCAGGTGAGGTCACGTGTTACTCCATGCTCCCCCCTCAGGTGAGGTCCTGTGTTACTCCATGCTCCCCCCCCCTCAGGTGAGGTCACGTGTTACTCCATGCTCCCCCCTCAGGTGAGGTCACGTGTTACTCCATGCTCCCCCCCTCAGGTGAGGTCACGTGTTACTCCATGCTCCCCCCCCCCTCAGGTGAGGTCACGTGTTACTCCATGCTCCTCCCCCCTCAGGTGAGGTCACGTGTTACTCCATGCTCCCACTTCAGGTGAGGTCACGTGTTACTCCATGCTCCTCCCCCCTCAGGTGAGGTCACGTGTTACTCCATGCTCCCACTTCAGGTGAGGTCACGTGTTACTCCATGCTCCCCCCCCCTCAGGTGAGGTCACGTGTTACTCCATGCTCCCCCCTCAGGTGAGGTCACGTGTTACTCCATGCTCCCCCCTCAGGTGAGGTCACGTGTTACTCCATGCTCCCCCCTCAGGTGAGGTCACGTGTTACTCCATGCTCCCCCCCCCCTCAGGTGAGGTCACGTGTTACTCCATGCTCCCCCCTCAGGTGAGGTCACGTGTTACTCCATGCTCCCCCCTCAGGTGAGGTCACGTGTTACTCCATGCTCCCCCCTCAGGTGAGGTCACGTGTTACTCCATGCTCCCCCTCAGGTGAGGTCACGTGTTACTCCATGCTCCCCCCTCAGGTGAGGTCACGTGTTACTCCATGCTCCCCCCTCAGGTGAGGTCACGTGTTACTCCATGCTCCCCCCTCAGGTGAGGTCACGTGTTACTCCATGCTCCCCCCTCAGGTGAGGTCACGTGTTACTCCATGCTCCCCCTCAGGTGAGGTCACGTGTTACTCCATGCTCCCCCCTCAGGTGAGGTCACGTGTTACTCCATGCTCCCCCCTCAGGTGAGGTCACGTGTTACTCCATGCACCCCCCTCAGGTGAGGTCACGTGTTACTCCATCCTCCCCCCTCAGGTGAGGTCACGTGTTACTCCATGCTCCCCCCTCAGGTGAGGTCACGTGTTACTCCATGCTCCTCCCCTCAGGTGAGGTCACGTGTTACTCCATGCTCCCCCCTCAGGTGAGGTCACGTGTTACTCCATGCTCCCCCCCCCCCTCAGGTGAGGTCACGTGTTACTCCATGCTCCCCCCTCAGGTGAGGTCACGTGTTACTCCATGCTCCCCCCCTCAGGTGAGGTCACGTGTTACTCCATGCTCCCCCCCCCTCAGGTGAGGTCACGTGTTACTCCATGCTCCCCCCTCAGGTGAGGTCACGTGTTACTCCATGCTCCCCCCCTCAGGTGAGGTCACGTGTTACTCCATGCTCCACCCCTCAGGTGAGGTCACGTGTTACTCCATGCTCCCCCCCCCTCAGGTGAGGTCACGTGTTACTCCATGCTCCCCCCTCAGGTGAGGTCACGTGTTACTCCATGCTCCCCCCTCAGGTGAGGTCACGTGTTACTCCATGCTCCCCCCTCAGGTGAGGTCACGTGTTACTCCATGCTCCCCCCTCAGGTGAGGTCACGTGTTACTCCATGCTCCCCCCTCAGGTGAGGTTACGTGTTACTCCATGCTCCTCCCCCTCAGGTGAGGTCACGTGTTACTCCATGCTCCTCCCTCAGGTGAGGTCACGTGTTACTCCATGCTCCTCCCTCAGGTGAGGTCACGTGTTACTCCATGCTCCCCCCTCAGGTGAGGTCATGTGTTACTCCATGCTCCCCCCCCTCAGGTGAGGTCACGTGTTACTCCATGCTCCCCCTCAGGTGAGGTCACGTGTTACTCCATGCTCCCCCCTCAGGTGAGGTCACGTGTTACTCCATGCTCCCCCCTCAGGTGAGGTCACGTGTTACTCCATGCTCCCCCCTCAGGTGAGGTCACGTGTTACTCCATGCTCCCCCCTCAGGTGAGGTCACGTGTTACTCCATGCTCCCCCCTCAGGTGAGGTCACGTGTTACTCCATGCTCCTCCCCCCTCAGGTGAGGTCACGTGTTACTCCATGCCCCCCCCCCTCAGGTGAGGTCACGTGTTACTCCATGCTCCCCCCTCAGGTGAGGTCACGTGTTACTCCATGCTCCCCCTCAGGTGAGGTCACGTGTTACTCCATGCTCCCCCTCAGGTGAGGTCACGTGTTACTCCATGCTCCCCCCCCCTCAGGTGAGGTCACGTGTTACTCCATGCTCCCCCCTCAGGTGAGGTCTCGTGTTACTCCATGCTCCCCCCTCAGGTGAGGTCACGTGTTACTCCATGCTCCCCCCTCAGGTGAGGTCACGTGTTACTCCATGCTCCCCCCTCAGGTGAGGTCACGTGTTACTCCATGCTCCCCCCTCAGGTGAGGTCACGTGTTACTCCATGCTCCTCCCCCCTCAGGTGAGGTCACGTGTTACTCCATGCTCCCCCCCCCTCAGGTGAGGTCACGTGTTACTCCATGCTCCCCCCTCAGGTGAGGTCACGTGTTACTCCATGCTCCTCCCTCAGGTGAGGTCACGTGTTACTCCATGCTCCCCCCCCTCAGGTGAGGTCACGTGTTACTCCATGCTCCCCCCCCTCAGGTGAGGTCACGTGTTACTCCATGCTCCCCTTCAGGTGAGGTCACGTGTTACTCCATGCTCCCCCCTCAGGTGAGGTCACGTGTTACTCCATGCTCCCCCCTCAGGTGAGGTCACGTGTTACTCCATGCTCCCCTTCAGGTGAGGTCACGTGTTACTCCATGCTCCCCCCTCAGGTGAGGTCACGTGTTACTCCATGCTCCCCCCTCAGGTGAGGTCACGTGTTACTCCATGCTCCCCCCTCAGGTGAGGTCACGTGTTACTCCATGCTCCCCCCCCCCTCAGGTGAGGTCACGTGTTACTCCATGCTCCTCCCCCCCTCAGGTGAGGTCACGTGTTACTCCATGCTCCCCCCCTCAGGTGAGGTCACGTGTTACTCCATGCTCCTCCCTCAGGTGAGGTCATGTGTTAGTCCATGCTCCTCCCCTCCTCAGGTGAGGTCACGTGTTACTCCATGCTCCCCCTCAGGTGAGGTCACGTGTTACTCCATGCTCCCCCCCTCAGGTGAGGTCACGTGTTACTCCATGCTCCCCCTCAGGTGAGGTCCCGTGTTACTCCATGCTCCCCCCTCAGGTGAGGTCACGTGTTACTCCATGCTCCCCTTCAGGTGAGGTCACGTGTTACTCCATGCTCCCCCCCTCAGGTGAGGTCACGTGTTACTCCATGCTCCTCCCTCAGGTGAGGTCACATGTTACTCCATGCTCCCCCCTCAGGTGAGGTCACGTGTTACTCCATGCTCCCCCCTCAGGTGAGGTCACGTGTTACTCCATGCTCCTCCCCCTCAGGTGAGGTCACGTGTTACTCCATGCTCCCCCCTCAGGTGAGGTCACGTGTTACTCCATGCTCCCCCCTCAGGTGATGTCACGTGTTACTCCATGCTCCCCCCTCAGGTGAGGTCACGTGTTACTCCATGCTCCCCCCCCCTCAGGTGAGGTCATGTGTTACTCCATGCTCCTCCCCCCCTCAGGTGATGTCACGTGTTACTCCATGCTCCCCCCTCAGGTGAGGTCACGTGTTACTCCATGCTCCCCCCTCAGGTGAGGTCACGTGTTACTCCATGCTCCCCCCCCTCAGGTGAGGTCACGTGTTATTCCATGCTCCTCCCCCTCAGGTGAGGTCACGTGTTACTCCATGCTCCCCCCCCCCCTCAGGTGAGGTCACGTGTTACTCCATGCTCCCCCCTCAGGTGAGGTCCCGTGTTACTCCATGCTCCTCCCCCCCTCAGGTGAGGTCACGTGTTACTCCATGCTCCCCCCTCAGGTGAGGTCACGTGTTACTCCATGCTCCCCCCCCCTCAGGTGAGGTCACGTGTTACTCCATGCCCCCCCCCTCAGGTGAGGTCACGTGTTACTCCATGCTCCCCCCCCCCTCAGGTGAGGTCACGTGTTACTCCATGCTCCCCCCCTCAGGTGAGGTCACGTGTTACTCCATGCCCCCCCCTCAGGTGAGGTCCTGTGTTACTCCATGCTCCCCCCTCAGGTGAGGTCACGTGTTACTCCATGCTCCCCCTCAGGTGAGGTCACGTGTTACTCCATGCTCCCCCCCCCTCAGGTGAGGTCACGTGTTACTCCATGCTCCCCCCTCAGGTGAGGTCACGTGTTACTCCATGCTCCCCCTCAGGTGAGGTCACGTGTTACTCCATGCTCCCCCCCCTCAGGTGAGGTCACGTGTTACTCCATGCTCCCCATCAGGTGAGGTCACGTGTAACTCCATGCTCCCCCCTCAGGTGAGGTCACGTGTTACTCCATGCTCCCCTCCCCTCAGGTGAGGTCACGTGTTACTCCATGCTCCCCCCTCAGGTGAGGTCCTGTGTTACTCCATGCTCCTCCCCTCCTCAGGTGAGGTCACGTGTTACTCCATGCTCCCCCCTCAGGTGAGGTCACGTGTTACTCCATGCTCCCCCCTCAGGTGAGGTCACGTGTTACTCCATGCTCCCCCTCAGGTGAGGTCACGTGTTACTCCATGCTCCCCCCTCAGGTGAGGTCACGTGTTACTCCATGCTCCCCATCAGGTGAGGTCACGTGTTACTCCATGCTCCCCCCTCAGGTGAGGTCACGTGTTACTCCATGCTCCTCCCTCAGGTGAGGTCACGTGTTACTCCATGCTCCTCCCTCAGGTGAGGTCACGTGTTACTCCATGCTCCTCCTCAGGTTAGGTCCTGTGTTACTCGATGCTCCCCCCCCCCTCAGGTGAGGTCACGTGTTACTCCATGCTCCCCCCCTCAGGTGAGGTCACGTGTTACTCCATGCTTCCTCCCCCCTCAGGTGAGGTCACGTGTTACTCCATGCTCCCCCCCTCAGGTGAGGTCACGTGTTACTCCATGCTTCCTCCCCCCTCAGGTGAGGTCACGTGTTACTCCATGCTCCCACTTCAGGTGAGGTCACATGTTACTCCATGCCCCTCCCCCCTCAGGTGAGGTCCTGTGTTACTCCATGCCCCTCCCCCCTCAGGTGAGGTCCTGTGTTACTCCATGCTCCCCCCTCAGGTGAGGTCCTGTGTTACTCCATGCTCCTCCCCCCTCAGGTGAGGTCACGTGTTACTCCATGCTCCTCCCCCCTCAGGTGAGGTCACGTGTTACTCCATGCCCCTCCCCCCTCAGGTGAGGTCCTGTGTTACTCCATGCTCCTCCCTCAGGTGAGGTCACGTGTTACTCCATGCTCCCCCCTCAGGTGAGGTCACGTGTTACTCCATGCTCCTCCCCCCTCAGGTGAGGTCACGTGTTACTCCATGCCCCTCCCCCCTCAGGTGAGGTCACGTGTTACTCCATGCCCCTCCCCCCTCAGGTGAGGTCCTGTGTTACTCCATGCTCCCCCCTCAGGTGAGGTCACATGTTACTCCATGCTCCCCCTCAGGTGAGGTCACGTGTTACTCCATGCTCCCCCCTCAGGTGAGGTCACGTGTTACTCCATGCTTCCCCCTCAGGTTAGGTCCTGTGTTACTCCATGCTTCCCCCTCAGGTGAGGTCACGTGTTACTCCATGCTCCTCCCCTCAGGTTAGGTCCTGTGTTACTCCATGCTCCCCCCTCAGGTGAGGTCACGTGTTACTCCATGCTCCCCCCCTCAGGTTAGGTCACATGTTACTCCATGCTCCCCCCTCAGGTGAGGTCACGTGTTACTCCATGCTCCCCCCCTCAGGTTAGGTCACATGTTACTCCATGCTCCCCCCTCAGGTGAGGTCACGTGTTACTCCATGCTCCCCCCTCAGGTTAGGTCACATGTTACTCCATGCTCCCCCCTCAGGTGAGGTCACGTGTTACTCCATGCTCCTCCCCCCTCAGGTGAGGTCACGTGTTACTCCATGCTCCTCCCCCCTCAGGTGAGGTCACGTGTTACTCCATGCTCCTCCCCCCTCAGGTGAGGTCACGTGTTACTCCATGCTCCCCCCTCAGGTGAGGTCACGTGTTACTCCATGCTCCCCCCTCAGGTGAGGTCACGTGTTACTCCATGCTCCCCCCTCAGGTGAGGTCACGTGTTACTCCATGCTCCCCCCTCAGGTGAGGTCACATGTTACTCCATGCTCCCCCCTCAGGTGAGGTCACGTGTTACTCCATGCTCCCCCTCAGGTGAGGTCACGTGTTACTCCATGCTCCCCCCTCAGGTGAGGTCACGTGTTACTCCATGCTCCCCCCCCCCCCCTCAGGTGAGGTCACGTGTTACTCCATGCTCCCCCTCAGGTGAGGTCACGTGTTACTCCATGCTCCTCCCCCCTCAGGTGAGGTCACGTGTTACTCCATGCTCCCCCCCCCTCAGGTGAGGTCACGTGTTACTCCATGCTCCCCCCCCCTCAGGTGAGGTCACGTGTTACTCCATGCTCCCCCCCCCTCAGGTGAGGTCACGTGTTACTCCATGCTCCCCCCTCAGGTGAGGTCACGTGTTACTCCATGCTCCCCCCTCAGGTGAGGTCACGTGTTACTCCATGCTCCCCCCTCAGGTGAGGTCACGTGTTACTCCATGCTCCCCCCCTCAGGTGAGGTCACGTGTTACTCCATGCTCCTCCCCCCTCAGGTGAGGTCACATGTTACTCCATGCTCCCCCCTCAGGTGAGGTCACGTGTTACTCCATGCTCCCCCCTCAGGTGAGGTCACGTGTTACTCCATGCTCCCCCCCTCAGGTGAGGTCACGTGTTACTCCATGCTCCCCCCCCCTCAGGTGAGGTCACGTGTTACTCCATGCTCCTCCCCCCTCAGATGAGGTCACGTGTTACTCCATGCTCCTCCCCCCTCAGGTGAGGTCACGTGTTACTCCATGCTCCCCCCTCAGGTGAGGTCACGTGTTACTCCATGCTCCCCCTCAGGTGAGGTCACGTGTTACTCCATGCTCCCCCCTCAGGTGAGGTCACGTGTTACTCCATGCTCCCCCCTCAGGTGAGGTCACGTGTTACTCCATGCTCCCCCTCAGGTGAGGTCACGTGTTACTCCATGCTCCCCCCCTCAGGTGAGGTCACGTGTTACTCCATGCTCTCCCCCCCCCTCAGGTGAGGTCACGTGTTACTCCATGCTCCCCCCTCAGGTGAGGTCACGTGTTACTCCATGCTCCCCCCCCCTCAGGTGAGGTCACGTGTTACTCCATGCTCCCCCTCAGGTGAGGTCACGTGTTACTCCATGCTCCCCCCTCAGGTGAGGTCACGTGTTACTCCATGCTCCTCCCCCCTCAGGTGAGGTCACATGTTACTCCATGCGCCCCCCTCAGGTGAGGTCACATGTTACTCCATGCGCCCCCCTCAGGTGAGGTCACGTGTTACTCCATGCGCCCCCCTCAGGTGAGGTCACGTGTTACTCCATGCTCCCCCCCTCAGGTGAGGTCACGTGTTACTCCATGCTCCCCCCCCCTCAGGTGAGGTCACGTGTTACTCCATGCTCCTCCCCCCTCAGATGAGGTCACATGTTACTCCATGCTCCTCCCCCCTCAGGTGAGGTCACGTGTTACTCCATGCTCCTCCCCCCTCAGGTGAGGTCACGTGTTACTCCATGCTCCCCCCCTCAGGTGAGGTCACGTGTTACTCCATGCTCCCCCCCTCAGGTGAGGTCACGTGTTACTCCATGCTCCCCCCCTCAGGTGAGGTCACGTGTTACTCCATGCTCCCCCCTCAGGTGAGGTCACGTGTTACTCCATGCTCCCCCCCTCAGGTGAGGTCACGTGTTACTCCATGCTCCCCCCCCCCTCAGGTGAGGTCACGTGTTACTCCATGCTCCTCCCCTCTCAGGTGAGGTCACGTGTTACTCCATGCTCCCCCCTCAGGTGAGGTCACGTGTTACTCCATGCTCCCCCCTCAGGTGAGGTCACGTGTTACTCCATGCTCCCCCCTCAGGTGAGGTCACGTGTTACTCCATGCTCCCCCCTCAGGTGAGGTCACGTGTTACTCCATGCTCCCCCCCCCCTCAGGTGAGGTCACGTGTTACTCCATGCTCCCCCCCTCAGGTGAGGTCACGTGTTACTCCATGCTCCCCCCCTCAGGTGAGGTCACGTGTTACTCCATCCTCCCCCCTCAGGTGAGGTCACGTGTTACTCCATGCTCCCCCCCCCTCAGGTGAGGTCACGTGTTACTCCATGCTCCCCCTCAGGTGAGGTCACGTGTTACTCCATGCTCCCCCCTCAGGTGAGGTCACGTGTTACTCCATGCTCCCCCCTCAGGTGAGGTCACGTGTTACTCCATGCTCCCCCCTCAGGTGAGGTCACGTGTTACTCCATGCTCCTCCCCTCAGGTGATGTCACGTGTTACTCCATGCTCCTCCCCTCAGGTGAGGTCACGTGTTACTCCATGCTCCCCCCTCAGGTGAGGTCACGTGTTTCTCCATGCTCCTCCCTCAGGTGAGGTCACGTGTTACTCCATGCTCCCCCCCAGGTGAGGTCACGTGTTACTCCATGCTCCCCCCTCAGGTGAGGTCACGTGTTACTCCATGCTCCTCCCCTCTCAGGTGAGGTCACGTGTTACTCCATGCTCCCCCCTCAGGTGAGGTCACGTGTTACTCCATGCTCCCCCCTCAGCTGAGGTCACGTGTTACTCCATGCTCCCCCCCCCCTCAGGTGAGGTCACGTGTTACTCCATGCTCCCCCTCAGGTGAGGTCACGTGTTACTCCATGCTCCCCCCTCAGGTGAGGTCACGTGTTACTCCATGCTCCTCCCTCAGGTGAGGTCACGTGTTACTCCATGCTCCCCCCTCAGGTGAGGTCACGTGTTTCTCCATGCTCCTCCCTCAGGTGAGGTCACGTGTTACTCCATGCTCCTCCCCCCTCAGGTGAGGTCACGTGTTACTCCATGCTCCCCTTTCAGGTGAGGTCACGTGTTACTCCATGCTCCCCCCTCAGGTGAGGTCACGTGTTACTCCATGCTCCCCCCCCCTCAGGTGAGGTCACGTGTTACTCCATGCTCCCCCCCTCAGGTGAGGTCACGTGTTACTCCATGCTCCTCCCCCCTCAGGTGAGGTCACGTGTTACTCCATGCTCCTCCCTCAGGTGAGGTCACGTGTTACTCCATGCTCCTCCCCCCCCTCAGGTGAGGTCACATGTTACTCCATGCTCCCCCCTCAGGTGAGGTCACGTGTTACTCCATGCTCCCCCCTCAGGTGAGGTCACGTGTTACTCCATGCTCCTCCCCCTCAGGTGAGGTCACGTGTTACTCCATACTCCCCCCTCAGGTGAGGTCACAGGAGCCACTTAGAGGGGGAGGGGATAGTGGGCGGGGCTCAGTGCATTGTGTTAATATGTAGAATTGATTTTGGACTAATTCTCATTTAGTTGATCATACAAAATACAAGGAGGAGGCGGAGCTTGCTATGGATGAGGAGGCGGAGCTTGCTATGGAGGA
The DNA here is from genome assembly GCA_027917425.1 of Gastrophryne carolinensis. NCBI lineage: Eukaryota > Metazoa > Chordata > Amphibia > Anura > Microhylidae > Gastrophryne > Gastrophryne carolinensis. Next base: position 1,075,100 of record CM051234.1, read on the forward strand.
GGCGGAGCTTGCTATGGAGGAGGAGGCGGAGCATGCAGAGGATGGCTGCCGGCTGGGTGATGGAGACACAGGTGTGAGCAGTAATGAGGAGGAGAGCTCTCCTGTGATTGGTGCAGGTGAGTCAGGTGGGCGTGTCTTATAATGTGATGTCAGTAACGAGTGGATTTTATCATTTATCATCTTTCGGCAAACGTCTCCCGCTGACTTCACGCTGCCCCGTGCCCGGCGTCTGATTGGCTGGGGCGGAAGCGCGCACACCGCGAGTATACGGGGCAGCAAACGCTTCCCATTTAAGTCAATTAGAGACGTTTGCCAAAGACAGCAAACGGCTCTGATTGGCTGCAGGCGTCCGCCATAGGAGTGAGGAAGAGGTGCGTTGATTCCTGGGGGGGAGGAGTTTCATGCAGCGGGGGATTCCCATTCGGGATGCTCCTGGGGAAGAGAAGTCCCCGGGTTTGTTCTGCTTTAATAATGATTTACAAGCTTTTAGTTTCCCCTTATATGTCACAGTGAGTGTGTGTGTGTGTGTGTGTATATGTTATATTATATAATGTTTTTTTTATTCTAAGCATACAGCACGTCCTGCTCCAGATATAATACTTACACATGGTTAATCCTCCGCCAGATGGCGCCGTGCACTGCAGACATGCAAAAACAGGCTCCTCCCGCCCCTTCAAATACCCAGGGACCTCCCACAAATCCCCAGATTTCTCTGCAGTGCTGAACTGTGAAGACATGAAGTATCACGCTCTCGCAGGTGAGCGGCGCTATTACAGCCCGAGGCCCTGCGGGACTATTTCCACCCGTCCTCTTTGAGAAGACTATGCCCCCCAGCCTGGGCTGCGCTGGTCGGGTGAAGGTAGGCAGCACCATGCTCCACCGCAGTCCCCCACCATAGGGTAGGCGGTTTAGGCTGATGGTGAGCCTCTAGTGGATGCCCCTCCCACATTATTGCCCCGTGTAGCGGTGAACCCCATGTATCAGGTCACCTTCCTCCCTAGTTCCCCCCTTTATTGGGGGGAAAAAGAGGGGGGGGGTTGTGTGTACGATGGCCTAACCTTGCCCTATTACACTAGTAATGCTTAATAGCCCTGAACGGTTACTGGGTGTCAGAGCCGCACCTTGCATTGGTTGTAATGTTAGCCGCAGCGCCTTTACTGTATTTTACTTGGCGCGTACGGCGGCTCTTGGTGCGTACGGCTGTTCACGGAAGCTACGCCGTTTATTCCTGTATTCTATTCTGTCATATTTTAGTCTCTGAGGTAATTCACTCGGTCTGGTTTCAGACGTTACTAACTGCTGTTTCTGATTGGCTACGCGCCTTCGAGCTTCGCGCTCTCCGGGGGGGGGGCGTGGTCTGGTTTGGCGCGTTCCGCGTCGCCTTCAGCTCTGGCCCGCCCTTCGAGGTTCGCTTGGCGCTATTTCTTACTGACGCACGTGGTGAAGACCGTCCTCCCCTCGCTGTTCTGTAAGTGCCCTCATGGGCGACCCTTCTTTAGCTTTTGCTCCTTCTCGCTTGGCTCTGACATCCTCTTTCCCCTTGTGTCTTTCAGACCGTGAACTTTGGTGGCTTCTCCCGGCCCGGTGCAGCGCCCGGTCCAGACCATTAAAAAATTACTCCCACTTCCCCGCGGGTCATTGGGGCATCTAGGGTTGCTTTATAGCGTCAATTCCTACTGGCATATTGTACCTAATAATCACCATATGGAGGCATCTCAGGATATTGTGAACGGGGTTCCTTCGGGACAAGCTTGTCTGTGTGTAGCTTGTGGGGTCTTACCTAGCAGCGGTGACAATGCACGGGTCTGCGTTCCTTGTGCACAGCAGGCGCTATCGGCTCTTCCCGCCTCTTCCGAGGCTGGGCCCGCACCCCGCCTCACTTCACCTACTCCCCCAAGCCTGAGTCTAACCCCCAATACCAGTGGGGAGTCTCATCCTGATTTTGCCACTAGACTGGCTAGTGTTTAAAACTTGATTGCTGGCTCCTTAGCGCGTAAGGCCACTGCCAAGAGGCGGCATTTGAATCCTAAATCGGCTCTCTTTCCTATAGAATCTGACGATTTACTGCTCTCTTATGCACATCTCCCCTCAGATGAAGGGGAGCTGTTCTCTGACTCAGGGTCATATGACGACGAGTCCAGGGGACAGGAGGAGCCTGGCTCTGAACATTGGTCCTCGGATGACATTGATAGACTGTTGACCCAGATCTTTGATGTCTTGTCCCTCTCTCCCCCTGCCGCGGCTCCCCGGCAAAGGGGTGATCTGTTTCACACCGCTAGGGCGCGTTTGGAATTTCCTGAACAAACCCATTTTAATAGCCTCGTGCTGAAAGAATGGGAACACCCCAGCAAACTTAATGGGGTTCCTAAAATTGTGGATAAGAAATATCCCTTTCCTGCCGACCTGGTCAAGTGCTGGACATCGCCACCCGAGGTCGATGCCCCAATCTTAAGTTTGTCCAACACCTCTACCGGCGTGTTGAGCAATTGGCATGTCATGCCTTTGCATTTGGGGAAGCGACGCTCCGCCCGGTTTGCGCCTTAGCCATCACGGCGGTGGCGCTCAGGACTGTGGTTAGGAATGCTCTTGAAGGTGCGGATGAGTTGCCCTCTGCTGCTGCCAATGCTCTGGCCACCTGTGAGACTTTTGTTAACTTTATCCTATCTGCATCGGACGATGCTATTAAGATGTGTGCCAGGTCTTCTGCTCTGGTGGTAGCCATACGCCGGGTAGTCTGGTTGTGCCAGTGGGCCGCTGATAACGCCGCCAAGAAGGCCCTTACGGAGCTTCCATTTAAGGGACTGTGCCTGTTTGGAGAAAGGTTAGACATCTTCGCCAAGGGTGGCAAGTTGCCCCAGCGCAGGCGTCAGATTCGGCCCTTTCGTGGTCCAAGCTCCCATTCGACCCCCTATCGTGGGGCTAAACAGGGCAGAGGGGTGTCCTTCGCTGGGTCTCGCGCAGATTCCTGGAACAGGAACAGAGGACGCTGTCACGGTTCCTCCTGGGGGCCCAAGCCCAAAGCCCCTCCCAAGACCCCCCAGGCATGAAGGGGCGCCCTCGCCCGTCGGGGTGGGGGGACATCTACAGCAATTCGAGGATGTTTGGAGACGCCACGTCTCAGACCGGTGGATTCAGGAGGTAGTGTCCTCCGGTTACAAGATAGAATTTGCTGTACGGCCCCCTACCCTGTTTGTTGGGTCCCGGATCCCACAGGGCCCTGCCTCAGCTCAGGTCTTGTTGCTGGCCGAGCAGGACCTTCTGGATCTAGGGGTCATTTGCAAGGTCCCCTTAAGAGACAGGGGCAGGGGGTTCTATTCCAACCTTTTCACGGTACCCAAAAAGGACGGGTCAGTCAGACCCATTCTGGATTTAAAAATCCTCAACAAATTTGTCAGAAACAAACCTTTTCGTATGGAAACTCTGCGCTCGGCCATTTCCTCGCTGCGCCCAGGGGACTTTATGACATCCGTGGATATCAAGGACGCTTACCTGCACGTGCCGGTGTTTCCAGGACACCAAAGGTTTCTCAGATTTGCGCTGCTGGATCAGCATTACCAATTTGTGGCCCTGCCATTCGGCCTTACGTCAGCCCCCAGGGTATTCACCAAGGTGCTGGCAGGGGTGATGTCCCTGTTAAGGCTAAGGGGCATACGCGTGCTGCCCTACCTGGACGATATACTCATCACCTCTCGGTCTCTGCGGCAGGCAGAGCTGGACACTCGGTTGGTGGTGTCCACCCTGGAGTCCTTCGGCTGGGTGATCAATTACCCCAAGTCCTCCCTGTCCCCTTCCTCGGTGACCCCGTTTCTGGGGATGATTCTGGATACAGTTCAGTCACGGATATTCCTTCCTCCGCAGAAGGTGGAAGCTCTGACAACGCAGGTGAGGTCCCTGCTCTCGAGCCCTCATCCCTCCATCCGGCAGGGAATGCAGTTGGTGGGCTCGATGGTGGCAAGCTTCGAGGCGGTGCCCTTTGCCCAGTTTCATTTGAGAACTCTGCAGCTTCACCTTCTGTCAGTTTGGAACAAGAACCCAGCGTCCTTGGACGAGATCTGGGTGCTTCCCTCCTCGGTCAGACAATCCCTTGCGTGGTGGCTGGACCACAGGAACTTGACAAGGGGCAGATCCTTCCTGGCTCCCTCCTGGGAGACGATCATAACGGATGCCAGTCTCTCGGGTTGGGGGGGATTCTGGAAGTCCCTGCGTTTCCAGGGGAGGTGGGGCCCTCAGGAGGCCCATCTACCAATCAATGTCTTGGAACTCAGGGCAGTCAGATTGGTGCTGGAACAATTGACCCATCACCTGAGGGGTCTGGCGGTTCAGGTACGCTTGGACAACAGGACGGCGGTGGTCTACATCAATCATCAGGGAGGAACCCGGAGCAAGGGGGCTCTCCAGGAGGTGTCTCTGATTCTAACATGGGCGGAGGCCAATGTACAATGCATCTCGGCTGTCTACATTCCGGGGACGGAGAACCTGCTGGCAGATGCTCTGAGCAGGGGGTCGTCCCGCCAGGGGGAATGGTCCCTCTGCAACAGGGTATTTCAGTCCCTGTGTCACCGTTGGGGTGTGCCAGACGTGGATCTGTTTGCGTCCCGTCACAATCACAAGCTCCCGAGCTTTGTATCCCTCTCTCAGGATCCTCTGGCTCTGGCCTCGGATGCCCTGTCAATGTCTTGGAGGGAGTTTCGCCTCCTGTATGTGTTTCCACCAATTCCCCTTCTGGGCAGAGTTCTGAGCAAGATTGCTCTGGAAGGGGTACCCACGATTCTGGTGGCCCCAAGATGGCCAAGAAGAGTGTGGTTCGCAGATGTGGTTCAAATGGCAGTAGATCAGTACGACCTGCCAAGGTTACCAGATCTTCTAACTCAGGGGTCTCTACGCCATCCCAATTTACTAACTCTGGCTTTGATGGCTTGGCTATTGAAACCACCATTTTGATTTGTCTGCGTCTGTAGTGGCTACTATGGTGCAAGCCAGAAAAAAGACTTCTGCTGTTATCTACTATAGAGTTTGGCGTTCTTTCATTGACTGGTGTGAATCCAGGTCTCTTCCCTGCCGGGAATTCTTAGTCTCCAGGGTGCTGGAGTTTTTACAACATGGTCTAGACTTAGGTCTTAAGCTTAGTACTCTGAAGGGTCAGGTTTCGGCCCTGTCTATCTTCTTTAAGAAGACCTTTGCCCAGCATCCCCTGATCAAGACCTTCTTTCAGGGGGTCACTCACGTGCATCCCCCTCGAAAACCTATGGTACCTGTTTGGGATTTAAACTTCGTTTTATCGGCCCTGCAGGGTGCTCCCTTTGAGCCTATTCAGGAGGCTGCTCTTGCTGTTCTCACGCTCAAGGTTGTTTTTCTGGTAGCTATTACTTCTGTTAGGCGTGTGTCTGAATTGGCTGCTTTATCTATTCAGCCTCCCTACTTTGAGAGATGCCCCCAGCCTCTTAGTTTAGGACTTCTTTGGCCGTGAGCAAGAGTTCATTGAACTGGAAACGCGTTGGCGTTTAGCCCGGGAGGATGGCCTGCTGGTTACCACACAGTAAGCACTTGTCTGTTATGTGTTGCTTTGGCTTGCTCTCCTGCATGGAATGCCTTTGAATAATTTATGCACAGGTTTTTTACTTGATATGGAAGCACTGGCACTTTATATATGATCAATTAGGTTAGTATTTTGTTATTAGTAATTAATAGTTAATTTTATTCTTAGATTAATGTATGCACATAATTTATTGGCATTTGTTGTAAAGGTATATTAAATCACTGTAGTTTATATTGATTGTTATTAAGTATAAGGCAGAGCGCCCCCTGGTGTCTAAATATGCATATGGCTTGGAATTAGTGTTTTTAATATGGTTTTAAGCTTTCTTACAATAAAATGAATTGATCCTTTTGAACCATTGGAGTGCAAGAGTAAGCCTCTTTTTGGGGTAACATAAGGATGCTTTAGGGGTCACCCTGTTTGGGATATTGTGTAGTTTTGGGCATTAACCCCATAGAGCAGTGCATCTATACTGATATATACCGGTGCTGCCCACACCTCTTTGCCCTTGCCCAACGGGCGTGAATTACTGGTAATTATTATATGTGGAGCAGGACCTACTGTATGCGTATAATACCAATTCTACAGGTGAGTATTTCACAGAATTGTATTTTTTTTTTTTAATACGGCTAGCAGGTGACTTGCCATTAACCTCGAGCCCCCCATGACCTGCCTTCCCAAAGGCCAGGGGGGGCAGAAGGGCCCGTGGGCCATTACGCTATGCGGGCTTGTAGCCTGCAGGCCACCAAAGCTGGCTCCTGCGCTCTGTCCTACATGCCCCCATAGCTGGTGCCCGGGCTGGTTATGCTGGGTAGGGGGGGATCTCGCTCCATTTTAGGGGGGTGACTTGCCATTAACCTCGAGCCCCCCCTTGACCTGCCTTCCAAAAGGACGGGGGAGCAGAAGGGCCCGTGGGCCATTACGCTATGCTGGCTTTTAGCCTGCAGGCCACCAAAGCTGGCTCCTGTGCTCTGTCCTACAAGCCCCCACAGCTGGTTCCCGGGCTGGTTATGCTGGGTAGGGGGGACCTGACTCTTTTTTGGGGGATTTTTAAGGTTTTTTTCAACCCTTAAAATTCCAAATAAAATGGGGTTTCCCCAGGGAAGGGGGACCCTATGTCATTTTTTTTAAATTAAAAATAAAATTTGATTAAAAAAACGCAATATATGGTCTTTTGAGCCAGAATCGGGATATATTGTATTATCATACGTATATCGCGATAGTTATCGTAACGCCAGATTCTTGCCTACTCACACCCCTAAAGCCCGGTGAGGGCAAAGTCTCTTGATACTTGAGATACTTCAGGTTCTTATGGTCTGTGAGGGTCCAGATGGGATGTTTGGCTCCCCCTAGAGTAGGGATCATCGTTCCTCCAATGCCAACTTTATGGAGAGAAGCTCCCGAGCGATGACGTTGTAGTTCCACTCGGTGGGTGAATGACTCCCTTGAAGGTAGAAGGGTCCTCACTCCTTATATAAAAATGTCCCTTATTCAAGAGTGGGGTCCTGCTGCATTCTCTGGCCATAGGGAGCCCCGCCCTCCTTGGTCTGGATGGAGTGGCCATTCTCTGGCCATAGGGAGCCCCGCCCTCCTTGGTGTGGATAGTGTCTCCATTCTCTGGCCATAGGGAGCCCCGCCCTCCTTGGTCTGGATGGAGTCGCCATTCTCTGGCCATAGGGAGCCCCGCCCTCCTTGGTCTGGATGGAGTCGCCATTCTCTGGCCATAGGGAGCCCCGCCCTCCTTGGTCTGGATGGAGTGGCCATTCTCTGGCCATAGGGAGCCCCGCCCTCCTTGGTCTGGATGGAGTCACCATTCTCTGGTCATAGGGACACCCGCCCTCCTTGGTCTGGATGGAGTCGCCATTATCTGGCCATAGGGAGCCCCGCCCTCCTTGGTCTGGATAGTGTCGCCATTCTCTGGCCATAGGGAGCCCCGCCCTCCTTGGTCTGGATAGTGTCGCCATTCTCTGTCCATAGGGAGCCCCGCCCTCCTTGGTCTGGATAGTGTCGCCATTCTCTGGCCATAGGGAGCCCCGCCCTCCTTGGTCTGGATAGTGTCGCCATTCTCTGGCCATAGGGAGCCCCGCCCTCCTTGGTCTGGATGGAGTCGCCATTCTCTGGCCATAGGGAGCCCCGCCCTCCTTGGTCCGGATAGTGTCGCCATTCTCTGGCCATAGGAAGCCCCGCCCTCCTTGGTCTGGATGGAGTCGCCATTCTCTGGCCATAGGAAGCCCCGCCCTCCTTGGTCTGGATGGAGTCGCCATTCTCTGGCCATAGGGAGCCCCGCCTTCCTTGGTCTGGATGGAGTCGCCATTTTCTGGCCATAGGGAGCCCCGCCCTCCTTGGTCTGGATGGAGTCGCCATTCTCTGGTCATAGGGAGCCCCGCCCTCCTTGGTGTGTGTGGAGTCGCCATTCTCTGTCCATAGGGAGCCCCGCCCTCCTTGGTCTGGATGGAGTCGGCATTCTCTGGCCATAGGGAGCCCCGCCCACCTTGGTCTGGATGGAGTCACCATTCTCTGGCCATAGGGAGCCCCGCCCTCCTTGGTCTGGATAGTGTCGCCATTCTCTGGTCTATAGGGAGCCCCGCCCTCCTTGGTCTGGATAGTGTCGCCATTCTCTGGCCATAGGGAGCCCCGCCCTCCTTGGTCTGGATAGTATCGCCATTCTCTGGCCATAGGGAGCCCCGCCCTCCTTGGTCTGGATGGAGTCGCCATTCTCTGGCCATAGGGAGCCCCGCCCTCCTTGGTCTGGATAGTGTCGCCATTCTCTGGTCTATAGGGAGCCCCGCCCTCCTTGGTCTGGATAGTGTCGCCATTCTCTGGCCATAGGGAGCCCCGCCCTCCTTGGTCTGGATGAAGTCGCCATTCTCTGGCCATAGGGAGCCCCGCCCTCCTTGGTCTGGATGGAGTCACCATTCTCTGGCCATAGGGAGCCCCGCCCTCCTTGGTCTGGATGGAGTCGCCATTCTCTGGCCATAGGGAGCCCCGCCCTCCTTGGTCTGGATGGAGTCGCCATTCTCTGGCCATAGGGAGCCCCGCCCTCCTTGGTCTGGATGGAGTGGCCATTCTCTGGCCATAGGGAGCCCCGCCCTCCTTGGTCTGGATGGAGTCACCATTCTCTGGTCATAGGGACACCCGCCCTCCTTGGTCTGGATGGAGTCGCCATTCTCTGGCCATAGGGAGCCCCGCCCTCCTTGGTCTGGATAGTGTCGCCATTCTCTGGCCATAGGGAGCCCCGCCCTCCTTGGTCTGGATGGAGTCGCCATTCTCTGGCCATAGGGAGAAGCTGTTGAGATCAGTAATTTATTCCAAGGCGATGGAACTCTATAACTCCTCCTCCTTCGCTAGTTGAATGGACAGAAGAAGTGGAAGCCATCCGCTGTATGGAGGAGCTGATTTCAGTCACGCAGGGGAGGTATACGATGACGGGGGCTGGTTGGATGGACTATAGGGATACACGGTGAAGGTACAATAGAGGACCCTGTGATAGTGCGGCTCTGCTCTTGCCCCCCTGGCCCCCCCTCTACTTCGGTCCCTGTTCCTATCTCTACCTTTTTCCTTAATTCTACTTTATCTCCGCTTCTTCTTTTCTGCTATTCTCGTACCTCTATCTCGTTACTCTTTTCCTACATGTCTTTGATGTCCTATGTTTTTTGGGCCTCTGCGATCTCCCCCCCCCCCCCCCGCCTCCTGTGGCCACTTCTTCCCCTGGGGTGGAAATTCTTTGTGGGGCCCTGCCACTTCTGGGGCTCTTTAGTCTTCAGGAGAGAGCCCGACAGGTCCTCTCCCCCCGCTTTCCCGATGGGCACCTCCATCTTCACGACTAGCAGTCATAGCGGGTGACTTGCCATTAACCTCGAGCCCCCCAAGGCCGGGTGGGCAGAAGGGCCCGTGGGCCTTTACGCTATGCCGGCTTGTAGCGCTCTGTTCTACAAGCCCCCGTAGCTGGTGCCAGGGCTGGTTATGCTGGGTGGGGGGGACCTCACTCAATGTACAATAGAGGTCCCTGTAATAGTGCGGCCCCGGTACTGGACCTTAAAGGTCTCAGCCAATAAGTTGTTCCTGGCTGGTGGCACTATTAATCTATATGTTGAAGGACCAACAAACCAATATGTAAATCTCTGGTATAACCGGGCACCCCATTTATGAGCCTGGGTGGGGGCGTGGGCAGAGCGGGCACCCCAGTTGAGGCTGGGTGGGCATCCCATTTATGAGGGTGGGTGGGGGGGTGGGCAGGGCGGGTACCCCATTTATGAGGCTGGGTGGGCAGGATGAGGTCACAGATTCTGGTATAGAGACCGACATGTCTTGCTCTTTTCTTATAATAGAACAGTAAAGAATATTAGTGCAGAAAATATGATGTAAAACTCTAATAAAAAGATATTAAACTTAAAATGTCCCTCATTGCTAATTAAGCAAAAATAATCTCCATACGAAAATCGTCTCTAAAATCAGTATTTACCAGAAGGCGTAGTAGCAGGTAGGGAATCCTCTGACGCGTTTCGTACTGACTCGTAGATAAAGGGTCCCCCAAATACATTCTATATAAATAATAAATGTGACTTACCCCATGTGAATTGGATAGACCCGCATCTCGGAGCTGCCGGCAAGAGGGCTGCATCCGCTAATCAGAAGCAGAGTCAGGGCCAGCCAGTAAGAGATGGATACATCACACGGCCCGCCCGGAGAGGAAGAGGCGGTCGTCTAGCAACGGGGAGACGCCACTGCAGAACGTCACCCTAACCTCCGCCGACACTGATCCCCCGACGACGCTGGGGAGGCGGAAACGACTTATGGGAGGGCGACTAGCAATGGTGACCCGAGAGACGGACGCATCAGGGAACAACGATGCAGGGGAACGTGGCTCCGGAGGATAGATTCTGCCAATGTCACATGATCCTGATGCAGGCTCCGGAGGATAGGTTCTGCCGATGTCACGTGATCCTGATGCAGGCTCGGGAGGATGGATTCTGCCGATGTCACATGTCTTAGATCATCATATATCTCAGCCAGGAGAGGATTCTTTTGTTAAAGCAGATTTGAGGTGCCCTTTGGTGGAATGAGATCACGCCCCCACACTTTAACCTCTGCCTCTGAGGAGTATTTGCGAGGTTGCTGGTTGAACAACCATTGGCAACTGTTCTGGAACCCACAGAATGTGTGACTCTCCCCAGAATAGCTTTCCGGAAGTCGGGTACGAGGTTCTGGACCCACTGTGCCAGCGGAAGCCTGGACCGGAGCCGAATCAGAAGAAACTGGAACACTGGTGGCAGGAGGCGAAGCATCAGGAATAGAAGTAAGTTGCCCTTGAACGGTATCCAACTGAGACATAGGCTGCTTGTGGCCCCCTTGAAGGTCCTGAACCCCATGGGAAAGTGAAGACAGCTGCTGCATGACGGTACCGACAGGATTGGGTTCCCCACCGGAGCTCCTTTGGGCTGTCTTGTACTGTCAGGGACGTGCTCAGGAAAGTCAGAAGCTCACATGACGCATGGTACAAAGGGATGAGGCAGGCCCATGGTCATGAAAGGCAGAAGGTCGGGGCTTGCAGTGAAAGTACCTAAAGAAAGATGAGCAGGGGTTCGATGGTCATGAAACAAGCCAGGGTCACAATTTGGTCAGTCCAAGAAGTTGCCAGCAAGCAGAACACACAACACAGATTTGGGAATTGGCTTACAAGACGGCAAAGGGTAATGGCTCCTGCTCTTCAAAGTGGTAGGCGCTGTTGTGCGCATGCGTGAACACCCGTACACACGTTCGAGCTCAAGGCTGGTATACGTTTCTGTTTCTATGGAAGCATGCACTGATGTGTGGGTAGGTCCAGGAGCGTGTAGCTTGTGGCCAAGGGTAGATTCCTGACGTCTTCCATGGACTGCACTGTGCTACATATCTTGTGTCATCTGCAATAATAAAGACAGTGCCATTAATTCCATCTTCTGTATTATTTATATACAATATTGGGGCCCAGCACTGAACCCTGAGGTACACCGCTTACACCCGGAGACCATTCAGAGTAGGGATCATTACCCATAATTTTCTGCACACGATCCTTCAGCCAGTTTTCTGTCCAGTTACTAACCCTGAAGACTTTAATTTCCCCAATAAGCATTTATGGGGGAGAGTGTCACACTGCACCATCCAGAGACCCCCGATCATTAGCCGCCCCCTCTGTCCAGGCTTCTACTCACTCCCTCATAGAAGCCAATCAGGTTAGTCTGGCAGCTTCTGTTCTTAGTAACACTGTGCTGGTTGCCACTTATAATATTATGCATAGTCACATGATTCTGTGTGTAGTCCCTTAATTGCCCTCAAGCAATTTTCCCACAATCGTTGTTACACTTACAGGTCTGTTATTACCCAGAGAAAACCTTGAGCACTTTATAAAAATAGGCACCACATTTGCCTTGTGCCAGTCCCTTGGCATTTAAAGATCATGAGCTGAGTTCTTTAAAAACTCTTGGATAAATTCCATCCGGTCCTGGAGCCTTATTCACATTTGAATGATTTAGTTTTTCTTGGATGATATCCATGTTTAGCCAGGTAAGAATTATGATTGGGTTATTGCCAGCAGTGTCATCCCTTATATTGGCTCCTTGCTCCTCTTCTGTGTACACAGAGCTAAAAACAACATTTAGCAGCTCCGCCTTCTTATCATCCATAGTGACCCATTCCTCATGACCATAAGTGAGGCCACCTACCTGTTCTGATCTTGTTTTCTTTGCTTTTATATATAAGAAACATTAGGGTTGGTTTGGTTTATTGGCCACATCTTTGATTGCAGTGGCAGGCTTTTGCCAGCTTTATTTCTTTTTTTAAAGGCTTTATTAACTGCTTTCTAGATTTCAGTGATTACTACTGAGAGCTCAGCTTTTCCATTTTGCCTGTTTAACCACACGTTTCATCCAGGAGGAATTTCTTTTTAGTCTCCTATTCTTGTTACCCATAGAAATACATTTTGCAATGTTGGCAGTCACAATTGATTTAAAGCTCTTCCATTCGGAATCTGTATCCTTATTCCCTAACAGGTGCCCCCAGCGCCTAGTTCCTTAAATGTGGAACCAGTGAAGAGGAACGCGACTCGATACATTGCTGCAGAATACATTTACGTGCTACTGCTGAAATAAGGATCAATCTTACCCTGCCCCACCCACCCTTGAGATGTAATAGACTCCACTCAGGGGTAAAGGGTATGTAATTCATTATTTTAGGGAGAACGAGTCTATTAAGTCAAAATTATTCACCTCGTCATGACCACATTTGTGTCATTTATGTGAATATATGCCCTATGTGGAGATATATACGAATCGTGAAATTGCGGGAGGGTCATTTCTCTATAGGGAGGGGAGGGTTGACCAGTGATATGCAATTTCCTTCAAAAGGTCTGGCACCATAACCCCAGTAAATCTCGAGGCCCAGATAGGGAGTCTAGAACTTCTGGCCTCGTAGGTCACACTCTTCCTTAGGATTAGATAGAGTCTAGCAGTGGAATAGTATATTGTGGCTGCGTCTCATTACGTTTGATCGAGGGAATTACCCCAATCCTGGTCTGATAACCTTTGTATTTCCTGCTTATTACTAGGCTTGGATATTTAGATTTAGCTTGATCAAATGGCTGAAGAGATTTAGTTCTAGCCAATACCAGAGAACCTACGTCCTTTTTTCCATAGTGAAATCTGGGTTGTGTAAAAAGGGGCAGGAACAATGAAGAGTGACTATTAAGTTTAAAATTGTTTCGTAACTTGTGCCACACTTGCTAAATAAATGGAGGGGGTTGGATTGTACGTAGTTGGGCAGCAGTGATTTGTGAATATGTAAAAGGTAAAGTAGATTGGTGTGTGGGGTGACATTTTGGTAAACAGTTGGAGCTGTGTATCTAGACGTGTTATTAATCCAATCTTTTAGATAACGTACAGAGCCACCATGTCGTAGGTTTCTAGATTGGGGAGCTTTATACCTCCATTGTTTCTAAGTTGCTGAAGATTTGTCAACTTTAAACACTGAATAACTGTATGATTAGTTGAAGTGATTTGTTATCTTATGCTATTTTTGTTTTTCTTCCAGCTGGTCGGTGTACTAGAGAAAACCCTGCAATAAACCCCAATATATCCCCAGATTCAGCATCCGAAGATGACCTGAGAGCAGACTCTCCTGAAGGAAGCCCGCGTAATGATCGTGACAATACTGCTACATCATCTAACTCGGGGTGCACCTCTGATGACTCCCATCCTGTCCCCCATCACACAGCAAAGAAAGAAGTGACCTCCCATCGAAGAAAGAGCAAAAGGGAGAAACGGTTTACTTGTTCTGAATGTGGGAAGGGCTTCCCCTTCAAATCCCCTTCAAATCTCTTCTCAGACACGAAATCGTTCATACTGGAGAAAAAGCGCATCCATGTGCTGAATGTGGGAAATGTTACACCTCTAAATCGGCTCTGAAGACCCACAAAAGAATTCATACAGGAGAGAAGCCGTATTCTTGTTCTGAATGTGGGAAATGTTTCTCCTCTAGATCAGGTGTTCTCAGTCATGAAAGAATTCATAACGGGGAAAAACCACATTCGTGTTCTGAATGTGGGAAATGTTTTTTTGACAAGTCAATTCTCAAGAAGCATATGGCAACCCATGCAGGCTTGAAGCCGTACTCTTGTTCAGAATGCGAGAAATGTTTTTCCTCCAAGTCCTCCCTTATCCATCATGAAAGAGTTCATACAGGAGAGAAGCCGTACTCTTGCCCTGAATGTGGGAAATGTTTTTACTCTAACAAGGAGCTGAAAGCGCATGAAAGAATTCATACAGGAGAAAATCTATGTTCTGAATGTGGCAAAAGCTTTACCTCTAAATCAGAGCTTAAGACACATGAAATAGTTCATACAGGAGAGAAGCCGTATTCTTGCTCTGAATGTGGGAAATGTTATTCCAGCAAGAAGGGTCTTACCTTGCATGAAAGATCACATACAGGAGAGAAGCCCTATTGTTGTGCTGATTGTGGGAAATGCTTTTCCTCTAGCTGGGCTTTTACCATACACAGAAGAATTCATACAGGAGAGAAGCCGTATTCTTGCTCTGAATGTGGTAAAACATTTTCCCAGAGATCAGGCCTTCACACACACAAAAGAATTCATACAGGAGAGAAGCCGCATTCGTGTTTAGAATGTGGGAAATGTTTTTCCAAGAAATCAGATCTCATTCACGAAAGAGTTCATACAGGGGAGAAGCCGTACTCCTGTCCTGAATGTGATAAATGTTATTCCCAGATAACAGATCTTATCATCCATAAGAGAGTTCATACAGGAGAGAGGCCGTATTCTTGTCCTAAATGTGAGAAATGTTTTACCTCTAATTCCCAGCTAAAGACACATGAAAGAGTTCATACAAAAGAAAAGCCGTATTCATGTGATACATGTGGGAAATGTTTTTCCTTGAAATCAGAGCTGAAGAAACATGGAACAATTCATACAGGAGAGAAGCCGTATTCATGTTCTGAATGTGGGAAAAGTTTTTCACGTAAAGAGTATCTATTGGGCCATGAGAAAGTTCATACTGGGGTGAAGCCATTCTCTTGCTCTGAATGTGGGAAATGCTTTTTAAGGAAAGAACATCTGACTCAACATGAAAGAATTCATACAGGAGAGAAGCCGTATTCCTGCTCTGAATGTGGGAAATATTTTTCTGCCATATCCGGCCTTAAAGTACATGAAAGAATCCATACAGGGGAGAAGCCATATTCCTGTTCTGAGTGTGGGAAATGCTTCTCCCTCAAAGCTGATCTTAAAAAACATGAAATGATTCATACAGAAGAGAAGTCGCATTCTTGTCCCGAGTGTGGGAAATGTTTTCGACAAAAATCCGCTCTTCACGTACATGAAAAAATACATACAGGAGAGAAGCCGTTTTCCTGTTCTGATTGTGGGAAATCTTTTACCCTAAAGTCGCAGCTCATCAGTCATGAAAGAGTTCATACCGGGGAGAAGCCGTATTCTTGTCCTGAATGTGGGAAGCGTTTTTCACACCCGTCTGCTCTGAATGTTCATAAGAGGTCTCATACAGGGGAGAAGCCATATTCCTGTTCTGATTGCGGGAAAAGTTTTAGTCAGAGACCACATCTTACTCAACATGAAAACGTTCACAAGGGAGAGAAGCTGTAAAAGCTGTAGACTTTTCCTGAAAACTCGTATTAGAAAACCAGGTCTACTAAATCACAAATAACATCATGGATCATAATTAATATAACAAAATCCACATAGTATAAAAGCTGTACAGCACCGAGTGACACTAAAGACTCAGGAGCACGAAATAACATTGCGCTATTCACTTCCGCTGACTATGACTACCCAGAATTTACAAGATAAAAGTGACTGTTGGAGATGTGCCTTGTTGCTTCCAAACTGTGAGCATCTTTATCAGACAGGAGTCATCCTCTCGTATTGCCAAGAGATTGTTTATATAATAAAGAGGCAGGATGAGAAAGGTGGTGCAGGCATGATGGGATTTGCAGGCACCGGACTAGAGACAGAAGCTTCCCTGTTCGGAGTTTCTTGCTAACCATGATCTTTGCAGCATTCAGGTGACTGTATCAAAAAGCGCTGATGTTGGCTGAAGAGCTCACCATCAGCTCCTGAGGTCTATCTCATATCCTATGTAATCATTTGTTTATTCTCCCAACCCCATGACTGCATCATTATTTCCTATAGCTGTTGGGCTCTGCTGAGGTCATGGCAAACCCCACACCCATGAAGTCGCAGTTGGCATTATTCCCAACAAAGCCGGGAAAGACTTGCTCATAATTTGCTAATAATTGAGAAAACGTGATGACATCAATTTACACAACCAGTAAATATGACTTCCTCTGACATTTCCCCACATCTCCAGAACCTGGACCATCCCCCGACATAACTGGTGTGGCTACAAACCGGCTCTAACAGTTTATAAATCTGCTGTCTTAACTCCTTCAAGGACGCAAGTGATCCAGATGTGAACCGTGTTCTAGTTTTTTTTACACATAAAGCTTAGATCCATCATGTTTATCAGAAATTTACATTGTAAGCTGTGTAGATAGTAGATATGTGTAGCTTGCTCCTAGATTTTTTTATGTTTAAATGATTTTTAATAAAAGGTTTTCAGATAGAGAATAAAGATATACATTTCAATATTGAACATGTCTCAAGGAATTCAATTTGTGATCCTAACATCAAGAGAAGAATAAGTCTGATGAAATGGATGAAACTAGATTGATAAAGTGGAGAAAGTCTACCATTGACCTTAACTCTGGCACAAGGTTTAGAGTACAGTTCTAATACGTACTTGAATGCCCTGTCTTCCAGTCCTATATGTCTCAACACCTCAAATGCAAAGCCCCAATCTATACGGTCAAATGCCTTTTCGGCATCAGAGGAGAGCAGCAAGAGTGGGGGACCAGCCATCAGAGCCCTGATCGTATTGTCCCATCCCTCCTTGTTGGAAATAAAGCCACTTTGGTCACTCAGGTCCGGCAGATATGTTGCAAGTCAATTTGCTAGGATCTTAGTAAACAACTTAAAGGAGCAGTATCGCGAATTTTTCTTGGTGACTTATATTTAAATGGTACTTTGAATGTAGGTAAGTGTTGGAGTAAGAATTACAAATGTAGAAAAAAATGATGTGGGTGTTGAGCAGCTGGAGACTAATAGCTCATGTTTATGTCTTGCGAGTGTCGGGACCCGACACTCTCGCCTGTTCCATGCCGAGGAGAGGGGTGAAACAATGTATCAGTTCCATGCTGAGGAGAGGGGTGAAACAATGTAACAAAGTATCAGCTGTTCAGTGCTGGCAGCTGTCCAGCATCAGATAACAACATTGCAATATTGCCTGGCCAGAACTTATATATCTAAAACAGAGAGAAAAGCTCTAGAAGTCATTTAGCTGATTTTCCCAGTTTTCCCTTCATGTTGGCTCTGCTGCAGAATCTTTCAGTTTACCATTTTCTCTTTCATTTTTCCATATGATCTTTCTTTCGGCTTTGTGTGTTTTGAGCAAAGCCCAACCCAGGATTTTCACTATCTGGAGTTTTGTTTTGTGCCCCTAGGGATGCCCTGATATGTGAAATCCCCAAGTTCGCCTGTGAAAACGTACCTTTCCCTGTCCCACAGCGCTCTCATCCAATCAGCTCTGTTTGCACGCAGATGGGGAGCCTGAGCAGTAACCTTCCTGGCCGCCCGGCCGGTCTAAATGACTGCGTGAGCGTGCCAGAAAAATGGGGGGATCTGTGGTTATCCAGGGGTCGTTTCACACAGTGGGCATCCCGATTTAAAATGCCCAAGGGGCAAGGTCAATGGCCGGGTCTTATAGACTTCAGGGTCGGCCACTCAGGGTTTTGTTCCACTTTAATACCTTTAGATTTTCCTGCACAGTTATTCAAAGAAGAATTTCAGTCGTTACCACTGATTACAGTGTCAGCCTCTGAGGTAAAGTGTTGCTAGGAGACCAGTGGGCTAAATGAAGCAGCTCACTAAATACAACCCAGCAGATCCAGCTATTCAGCAAATGGACTGAGCCATTGGCATTATACAATTTAAAAGAAAGGCAGATATTTTTTCCTTTTTCTATCGCCAGATTATTTATACACATGTTAGAAGCTATTGTGTGGCTATTTAATTATTTATCTTTTTTAATTCAAATTTTGCGATACTGCTCCTTTAAGGTCCACGTTAAAGAGAGAAATTGGGTGGTAACTCTTACAGCTCAGTAGATCCTTGCCCACCTTGCAAATAACTGTGACATGGGCTTCTAGTGCCTCCGTTGTGAGTGTTCCTGGAGTGACCGTATTCCTCATGTGTTTAAATGCACCAAGAAAATGCGTACCCAGTATTGGCAGGAATTTCTTATTGTATGCGATGGTGAAACCATCTGTGTCAGGTCCCGGAGACACCCACCTTCCAATAAATCAGCAACCCCCAATCTCCGCTGCTTTCTTCACCTATAGTAAGCCCCCGTTTGCCGGGACGCTAGACACGCCTCACCGGACACGGTTGCCCCCAGGTCTTGTTAGCACAAAGGATGCTGACTTATGCAGGGGAAGGCAGATGAATCCAGGGACGAGACTGAGTAATGATAAACGGACAGGGGTCATACACGGGTGGTCAATCCGAGGAGGCACGGTACAGAAGGGTTAGACGGAAGAGTAGTCAGGGCAAGCCAAAGGTCACAACGGGAGATCAGAAGTTCGCGGTACAGAGGGTCAGGCGGAATCGTGGTCGAAGAGCAAGCAAGGGTCGGTCCAGGCGGCAAACAGGGAAGGGTCAAAATCACGGCAGAAATCACAACGAGATAAGCTATCCAAATCGCACCCAGTAGCACGCTATAACGGGCAACGACTAACTGCAGGGTGAGTACCTATATAGGACGGGGACAGACTGGATTGGCTGAGGGGAGGAGTGCAGTGATTGAAGCAACTGGGATCTCTGAGCTGATTGCCCAGTTTGAATAGGGAGGCGGACTGTTTAATAGGGCACATGCCCTTTGATAACTAGGGCTCATTGGCCCAATTCATTGTGGGAGTGGATAGTCTCTTGGGCACCTGCCCTTTAATAATTAGGGCTCATTGGCCCAATAATAACCTCCGGCGGGCGCGCTGTGCGCAGCGCCGCCGGAGAGCATAAGAACCTGTAAGACGCGCACGTGCGCGCGTCCGCGGACACGCGCCGGGAGCGCGCCGCACAGAGAGCGGCGCGCCCGCTCCCGACGCCGCCGAGCCGGAAGCCGCCTGAGCGGCTGCCCGTGACAGCCGAGCGGCGGGCGGGCAGGAGCGACGCCGACCCGCCGCCGGCTGCAACAGACATGCAGCCCGCCGAGAGGAGTCGGCGGGGGAGCGACGGCCAGGTAAGGAGGTGGAGGTGGCCGTGACACTACCCCCCCCTTCACGAGGGGCCTCTGGACCCTTACCAGGCTTATTCGGATTCTCCCGGTGAAACCTATTAATAAGGGTTTTGGCATGGACATCTTTGGCCGGTACCCAACACCTTTCCTCAGGACCAAAACCCTTCCAATCTATTAAATACTGTAACGTGTTATGAAGCACCCGAGCGTCGAGTATTCTATTAATTTCATATTCAGGCTCATCTTCCACTATGATCGGGGGAGGAGACGACACCTGAATATTCTTGGCAGATTTTAACAACGAAACATGAAAGGACGACGGAATTCTCATGGATGAAGGTAACTGAACCTTGAAGGTAACGTCGCTTAATTTATCAGTGATAGGAAACGGGCCAATAAATTTAGGCCCTAGCTTAGGCGAGGGTTGTCGAAGGGCAATATTTTTAGTAGAGACCCAGACCCAATCACCCACCTGAAATGGTGGTTCACGTGACCTATGACGGTCCGCAAAGATTTTGTAAGTTCCAGAGGCTTTCTTTAAGTTCGTCTGTATTTCAGACCATACTTTAGTCCTTTCTCGTAGCCATTCCTCCAAGGCCGGCAAGTTGGAGGAAGGACCAGAAAAAGATGATGCCTTAGGATTTCTACCGTAATTACAAAAAAAAGGCGAAAACCTAGTGGATTCACTCGGCGCATTGTTAAAGGCGAATTCTGCAAATTCGATGAATTCTGCCCATTGTTCTTGGCGATCGGAGATGAAACAGCGTAGATATTGTTCTAAACATTGATTTACCCGTTCAGTCTGTCCGTTAGACTGAGGGTGATAGGCGGTAGAGAGCGACACTTTAATACCTAAACGATTGCAGAAAGCTTTCCAAAAACGAGATACAAACTGAACTCCTCGATCTGAAACAATATTCTGTGGTAAACCATGGAGACGAAAAACATGCTTAATGAATAGCTGTACTAAATCTGGTGCCGACGGAAGTTTTATCAATGGAATAAAGTGTGCCATTTTACTGAAGCGATCCACCACCACCCAAATTACAGAATTCCCCTGTGATGGAGGAAGATCAACAATAAAATCCATGGATATGTGCGACCATGGTTCAGCGGGGATTTCTAAGGGAACCAATAGTCCCGCAGGGGACCCATGAGTGGTCTTACTTCGAGCACATACCGGACATGCTTCGACAAAGGCGGAAATATCGCGCCGGATGGTGGGCCACCAGACATGACGTTTGGCGATAGCTAAGGTCTTCCGAACCCCTAAGTGACCAGCCGACTTGGCATCATGTAGTTCCTGTAAGACGGCCAGACGCAAATGAGGCGGAACAAATAAACAATCAGAGGGTTTTCCCGGAGGAGGATCAACCTGAAATGGCACTAACGAGCTAGCCAGGTCAGGGAGAAGAGCAGCCACAACACAACCTAAAGGTAAAATCGGTTCTGGAGGACCACTCTGGTCCTTACACTCCCCGAAATTACGTGATAGGGCATCTGCTTTGGCATTCTTCTTTCCCGGCTTATAGGTGATAATAAAATTAAATCGAGAAAAGAAGAGTGCCCATCGCGCCTGACGGGAGTTGAGTCTCTTGGCAGACTCTAAATACTCCAGATTCTTGTGATCAGTATACACAGTGATGGGGTGTAGGGAACCTTCTAGCCAGTGGCGCCATTCTTCAAAGGCCAGTTTAATACCCAATAGTTCCCTATTCCCAACATCGTAATTGCGTTCAGCAGGTAAAAACTTCCGAGAGAAAAATGCACAAGGATGTAATTTCTCAGGATTGCCCGCATACTGAGAAAGAACAGCTCCTACTCCCAGTTCCGAAGCGTCAACCTCTAATAGAAATGGAAGCCGGGTGTCGGGATGTATCAAAATGGGAGCGGAGGTGAAAGTCTCCTTTAACACTTGAAAGGCGTCTTTAGCTGAGGGAGGCCACTCCTCAACGAAAGCGCCCTTACGAGTGAGATCTGTTAAAGGACTCACTATGGACGAGAAACCCTTTATAAACTGCCTGTAAAAATTTGCAAATCCTAAAAATCTCTGAAGCGCTTTTAGGGTTCTAGGTTGTTCCCACTCCAAAATAGCAGAAACCTTAGAAGGATCCATCACCAATCCCCGTTTGGAGATTATAAATCCTAGGAACGGAATTTCAGACGTTTCAAAAACACATTTGGAGATTTTAGCATACAGACGATTTTCCCGCAATCTCTGTAATACCGCTTTGACATGTTGACGGTGCTCCACCAGAGAGCGGGAAAAAATCAGTATGTCGTCCAAATAGACCACGAGAAACTGACCCAAAAAATCACGGAATATGTCATTGACAAAATCTTGAAACACTGTCGGAGCATTGCATAACCCGAATGGCATCACTAAGTATTCATAATGCCCATCCTTTACATTGAAGGCCGTTTTCCATTCATCCCCCTGCCGTATGCGAATAAGGTTATATGCTCCTCGAAGGTCTAACTTAGTGAAGACCTGGGCCCCAGAGACCTGATTAAAAAGGTCATTGATTAAGGGTAGGGGATATCTATTTTTTACCGTAATCTTATTTAACCCTCGATAATCTATACAGGGGCGTAAGCCGCCGTCCTTCTTCTCGACGAATAGACGAATAGAAGGACGGATAAAACCTTTCTGGAGATTTTCGGTGATATAATCTTTCATGGCCTGCTCTTCCGATCTAGTGAGATTATATAGTTTCCCCCTAGGGGGCATAGTACCCGGGAGTAAGTCAATAGGACAGTCGTAGGCCCTATGGGGTGGAAGAATATCGGCGGATTTCTCCGAAAATACGTCTGCCCAATCTGCATAGACTGGAGGTAAACCATCAAGGGCAATCGGTGTGGTCCTAAGGGATATAGAGAAACAACGACCTTGACATGTAGGACTCCACTTCACCAGATCCCCAGATCTCCAATCAATCACGGGGTTATGGACTTTTAACCAGGGAAATCCCAAAACAATAGGGGAGACGGGACTTTCAATAATAAAAAATTCAATTTCTTCCGAATGGGCAGATCCTACGACCAAATTTACCCAAGGGGTCTTGTGGGAGACCAACCCCCCCTCAATGGGTTTATTGTTGACCGCCAGGACCCGAAGGGAATTTTCTAATGGGATTAACGGGATCCCTAGAGAGATAGCTAAGGACCTATCCAGGAAATTGCCAGCCGCTCCACTATCGATGAAGGCGGAGGCAATAGTCTGGGAAGGACCCCAAGAGAGTGTAACGGGTAAGAGTACACGATTGTCTGGAGGGAACGATACCTGATCGCCTAGAAGAGGTCCCTCTGCAAGATCTAGGCGTTGAAGTTTCCCGCCACCGGAGCCTTGTTTGGGCAGGTCTTGGCAAAGTGACCCGGATTACCACAATAGAGGCAGAGGCCTTGGGATCTGCGCCGAACCTTCTCCGCCTGAGAGAGGTGGGTAACGCCAAGCTGCATCGGTTCCTCATGCGACAAGGAAGGAGAGGGAATGGCTGCCCCCTTAAAGCTTGACTCTTGACGTGAGGACCCCCAAGGTTGGTCCTTGCCTCTTTCCTGGCGCCTTTCACGAAGACGTCGATCCACCCTGATGGCCAGCTGCATATATTCATCTAGGTTTTTAGGCAAGGGATAGTTCACCAGGATGTCCTTGATGTTATCGGCGAGCCCAATTCTAAATTGGCTACATAAAGCCGGATCGTTCCACTGGGAATCTATAGCCCATCGCCGAAATTCTGCGCTATATTCTTCAGCAGAACGTTTGGCCTGTCTCAGGTTCCGCAATTTAGAATCCGCCGTCGCGGCCCGATCTGGGTCAGCATACAATAGTTCCATGGCCGAAAAAAAAGAGGAGACCGACTGCAAGGCTTCATCAGACGGAGCTAAACCAAACGCCCAGGTCTGTGGGTCGCCCTGGAGGAGAGAAATGACTAGCCCAACGCGTTGCGCTTCGGATCCAGATGCGTGGGGTCGAAGGCGGAAGTACAGTTCGCAAGAATTTTTAAAGTTAGAAAACTTCGCCCGATCTCCCAAAAATTTTTCCGGGAGAGGGATCTTGGGCTCGACGGCCGGAGAAGGATCCGCTGGCGCAGGCACCTGACGATTTTCTTGCGCGGCCACTCGTTGAGCCAGCTGATTAATGGCGGTGGCCATAGCTTGAACCTGTTGGATCAATTCTTCCATCTAGAAGGTATTCTTTTCTTCTTTTTTGGGCCCGTTATAATGTCAGGTCCCGGAGACACCCACCTTCCAATAAATCAGCAACCCCCAATCTCCGCTGCTTTCTTCACCTATAGTAAGCCCCCGTTTGCCGGGACGCTAGACACGCCTCACCGGACACGGTTGCCCCCAGGTCTTGTTAGCACAAAGGATGCTGACTTATGCAGGGGAAGGCAGATGAATCCAGGGACGAGACTGAGTAATGATAAACGGACAGGGGTCATACACGGGTGGTCAATCCGAGGAGGCACGGTACAGAAGGGTTAGACGGAAGAGTAGTCAGGGCAAGCCAAAGGTCACAACGGGAGATCAGAAGTTCGCGGTACAGAGGGTCAGGCGGAATCGTGGTCGAAGAGCAAGCAAGGGTCGGTCCAGGCGGCAAACAGGGAAGGGTCAAAATCACGGCAGAAATCACAACGAGATAAGCTATCCAAATCGCACCCAGTAGCACGCTATAACGGGCAACGACTAACTGCAGGGTGAGTACCTATATAGGACGGGGACAGACTGGATTGGCTGAGGGGAGGAGTGCAGTGATTGAAGCAACTGGGATCTCTGAGCTGATTGCCCAGTTTGAATAGGGAGGCGGACTGTTTAATAGGGCACATGCCCTTTGATAACTAGGGCTCATTGGCCCAATTCATTGTGGGAGTGGATAGTCTCTTGGGCACCTGCCCTTTAATAATTAGGGCTCATTGGCCCAATAATAACCTCCGGCGGGCGCGCTGTGCGCAGCGCCGCCGGAGAGCATAAGAACCTGTAAGACGCGCACGTGCGCGCGTCCGCCCGACGCCGCCGAGCCGGAAGCCGCCTGAGCGGCTGCCCGTGACAGCCGAGCGGCGGGCGGGCAGGAGCGACGCCGACCCGCCGCCGGCTGCAACAGACATGCAGCCCGCCGAGAGGAGTCGGCGGGGGAGCGACGGCCAGGTAAGGAGGTGGAGGTGGCCGTGACAATCTGGACCTGGGGATTTTCCTGTAGAAGTCTGATTAATCGCCCGCTGTAGTTCCGCCTCTTTTATTGGCTCTTCCAGCCTCCCAATTGCCTCATCACTCAGTTTGGGCATGCCCGATGCTTCATGGTTCAATGTTATGCTCTCTTGAGCTCCCCGGGAGCCCTGAGGATGTAGATTATATAAGGTGTAATATTTCTGCAACACCCTGGCGATATTCTCATTTTTTGTGCCACTTCTTTTGCTGTTCATCCGCTATTTCTAATGAAATTCAGAGATTGTTGCTTCCTTAGGGCTCTAGCCAACAGGGCGCCGTTCTTGTTGCCCCGCTTATAGTAAAAGCGCTTGCATTGTTTAATAGTAAACGCCGCTCTTTGTATGTTTGGAGGTGTTTGCCTTTTACAATCTGAAGGCATGTTGAATGAGAACCCCCCCCCCCCCCCCCCGATCACCGCCTTATGAGCCTGCCATGCTCTCATTGGGGTTACCTCCTCCGAGGAATTAAAGCGGAACTTCACTCTGAATAAAAGTCTATCTTATATGTTTCCCACACCCTGTACATACAGATTTTCCACGTTAAAAATCATCCTACCTGCATCTACTGCATGTTATGAGCCTTTAAACATCCAAAATGGCGGCTTATGGAAGCCACCATCTTATCAGGCAGCCTGCAAACAGGAAGTGCCTCCTGACTGTGCTGCTCTGCATTCTGGGACTGCTGACCTTTACCTGACCCCAGCTCTGCTCTGTCTGGGCAAGGCACAGCATAACCCGCCCCCCTGTGCCTTATCCCACTCTCCTCTCCTCAGTAAGTGTGATGCTTCTGAGTCAAGATGGCGGCGCCCGTATCCTAAATTCCTGAACAGAGTTGCAGCCCAGTGGGGGAGAGAATAATAAGTTAGTGTGACAGACGCTCTGTCTTTTGGATGTCATCACTATTCAGTTGCCCACCGGGTCATTCACTGGCCTTGTCTTAATTAGGTCATTGTATTTTGATACTGTTACAGGCAATGTCATTGTATTTTGACTGCCATTGTGTATTGTTGATTACGTCACAGTCAATGGCATTGTCCTGATTGATTGTATTACGGCCTGCTATTGTTCTACTGATTGCGTCACCGGCAGAGTTGAGGGATTGTTTGCCCTGCTGCTATTGGTCGGTGTTTGTGTCATGCAATAGAGACTTGTGTATATAAGGCCCAGTGTGGCACTAATAAAGGACACTTCACCTTCACCCTCAATACTGAGTTCTGTCTCTTATTGGGGGGAAACGCTATATTACAATTCACTAGCCCTTGTAAGGGCTGTTCCTGTTTCCTCACGGACAACTCTGGAATTCCAGCAGCACCTCTTACGATTGGGAAAAGGACGTCTCGGGCGGTGAAGCCCTCCGGCGATAAGGGTTATCGCTACAATTGGTGGCAAGCGGTCGGATGGTCCTTCTACCCAGAGAGAGTGCTACCCTGATGGAGAGTCAGTAGGACAAGTTGAAAAGGCTGACCCTGAAGGATCTACTCGAGAGCCGGGGAAGGTCAGCTAGCAACCGCCCACGTCAGGAACTGATAGCCGAGCTGATCGAAATGGATCGTGCAGCAGTGAGGACCGAAACTAATATAGAGATCGATGAAGACGCTGCTCTTGTTCAAGCGGTTCGGAACAGATTGTCGGTCTATGGCCCGAATCCATCACAGGAACTGATCGACCGAGTCTTCGCCGCAGCGGAGGCAGAGGCCAGTAAGCGAAGGGAAGATCGGCGACTTTCAACCCAGCAGCCTCTCAGCCTCAGTTACACTGGGGGGAGAAAGATTCCATTTGCAGCATTTAAGTCCTTCCAGGAAAGTGACGACGAGATTGACGGATTTTTGGCCGATTTTGAACGCCAGTGCGCTTTACACCGGGTACCCACGGAGGAATGGGTCACCATATTATCAGGGAAACTATCTGGGAAAGCTTCCGATGCTTTCCGGGCCATCCCTGATGCGGACTTACCACACTACCATCTGGTACAGGAGGCTTTGTTAGCCCGGTACGCTGTCACCCCGGAGGCCTACAGTTGTTTTTACTAGAACATTTTCTCAATGACTTGCAACCAGAGATAAGTGAGTACATGTGTGTGTACAAGACCAGCACCCTGTGAGTACATGTGTGTGTGTGTACAAGACCAGCACCCTGTGAGTACAACTGTGTGTGTGTGTGTGTGTGTGTGTGTGTGTGTGTGTATCATCTTCACCCTCAATACTGAGTTCTGTCTCTTATTGGGGGGAAAAGACAAGACCAGCACCCTGTGAGTACAACTGTATGTGTGTGTGTGTATACAGGCCCGGTAGACAAAACGGTAATGCAGATGGATTATCCCGGCAAACAGAACTCTGCCCCTAACAAGAGTCCGGACAGCCCCACGTTAACCCGAACAGGGTCAATCCGGGTCTGCCGGGTGTTCCACAAAAAGGGGGCATTGTGACAGACGCTCTGTCTTTTGGATGTCATCACTATTCAGTTGCCCACCGTGCCATTCAATGGCCTTTTATTAATTAGGTCATTGTATTTTGATACTGTTACAGGCAATGTCATTGTATTTTGACTGCCATTGTGTATTGTTGATTACGTCACAGTCAATGGCATTGTCCTGATTGATTGTATTACAGCCTGCTATTGTTCTACTGATTGCGTCACCGGCAGAGTTGAGGGATTGTTTGCCCTGCTGCTATTGGTCGGTGTGTGTGTCATGCAATAGAGACTTGTGTATATAAGGCCCAGTGTGGCACTAATAAAGGACACTTCATCTTCACCCTCAATACTGAGTTCTGTCTCTTATTGGGGGAAACGCTATATTACAATTCACTCGCCCTTGTAAGGGCTGTTCCTGTTTCCTCACGGACGACTCTGGAATTCCAGCAGCACCTCTTACGATTGGGAAAAGGACGTCTCGGGCGGTGAAGCCCTTCGGCGATAAGGGTTATCGCTACAGTTAGTAACTAAAAGCGTAAAATATATTAATTTTAGATGCTGGGGAACAGTTTTTTAAGAGTTTGGGCTTTTCATTAAATCACGCTGAAGGTCCGGTTTAAGCTCAAAATAATCAGATAGCACTATGTGTACCGCCTGATCAGCCACTGAATCCCCTCAGAAGGATCTCATTCAGGTGCCACGTCCAAGCCTTAACCCCCCTTGTGCTGCAGGAGGGACGTGCACACCGGGGAGTGGTCCAATAAGGATGCCACTGCTATCGCCGATCCCTGTGCTCTCGTCAACAAGCTATGGGAGATGAAGATGTAGTCTATCCTAACATATGACGAGAACGCTGAGCAGAAGTGTGAATAGTCTTTCGTGGAAGGGTTAGATAGCCTCCATACATTGCAAAGCTGCGAGTTGTGGAGCCGCAGGCCTGTATAGAGGTTTTGCCTGTAGACGGGTCGATAAAAGGGTCTAACGTGATGTTAAAGTCCCCTCCCATGATCACATTTCTTTTTTGGAAGTCCATTAACTTGGCGAAGAACTCCAGTAGGAAGTCCACTTGGAACATAACTTGATGCCAAAGTATACAATTCCCCCGATATTTTGCCTTTAAGAAGAATATATCTGCCCTCTGTATCTTCAGTAGAGTCAAGGAGCGTGAATGCTATAGACCTGGATATTAACACTGATACCCCTTTAGATTTGGAATTTGGAGAAGGGGTTAGTATCTGAGAGGCAGCTTCGGGCAGTGGTCTCCCCTGAAATGGGTCTCCTGAAGGAAGGCTATGTGTGCTTTCAGCCGTCTCAACTCTGAGATCATGGCAGATTTCGGTGCATTAAGGCCCCTGCAGATTAGGGACACTACTTTCATACTGGGACCTAATGAATTATGGGCCCTTCCTGTCCCCGAGGCATCTCCCATCCCATCCTCCCATCTCTCAACCTGTAGAGAAGAGATGGCCACTCAGCAAAAAAAGTGGGGTGGAGCACAATAAGGGGGGGGGGGAGGTAAAAAGGGGCAGGAGATTGGAAGGAAAGGAGTCAGAAGTTAGAACTTTAGAATGCGGAGAGGCAAAAACACCGTGGGCAACTTAGTGTAACGTTATTGACTACCCTAATATAGGGGAGTCTGGTCCCGCGCCTCCTGGAGGGGTCTCCCGAGTGAGCACAAGAACCGCTGGTGAAACGTGGAAGCCAGTGAATAGGAGCTGTTACAAAATAGCAAAACACAAGTATTAAACACTAGTTAACACTACGGCATACTCCCCATCTTATAGGTGCACGAACAACTGAACAGCAGAACTTTTTAATGATATAACCTGAGAACCAACAAATGGGCACTTACCAGTCGCTCGAGGCCAGCCACCCCCGCCAAGGTCCTCCTCCAGAGACACCGCCGACCGTCCCCCTGAAGGGGCAGTCTGTCCAACGCTACTAAGACACGCCCCTCACTCATCGGAAACAAGGCGGCCCGGGGTGAGACCCCATCAGGCCATGACGAGGGGGGAGCAAGAGTCATGTGGGGGGTGGCCATCCAGGGACCCTTACGCCCATATAAATGGACGGGAGCGTGCCTGCGCCAGACCCCAGGAGCAACCCATATATAAAACCAATCAGCATTATGCAATGTAGTCTTTTAATCTATGGCCATGAAAGACCAACAAAATAGGGGAAGACAAACCCGAGGAAGAGAGAGAGAAAAAAAAAGGGGTGTAGAGTGGGATTCACTTGTCATAAAACCGTGGACAGAACCTTTACTGAACTGATTGTGAATCTAATGCCAAGAGAAGAAGAAAAAAGGTTTTTTTCTAACAATAGCTGGTCTGACTGTTGATCCAGATCTTCTATATGTCCTTCCATACACAAGCCTTCTATTCTGCTCCTCAATGGCCGGCGTCCCTCCCTCTTCCTGGGCCGGGCGGTACACCTGGTCCTCGCCGGTCTTGTCTTCATCCTCTTTATCAATCTTTTTATTGTGTATATTCTGAACATCATTCTATCAGCATAATACTGTTCATACACAGAATTTAAAGGTTACAGACAACTTAAGTCACAATCAGAAGCGTATTCACTGCATACAAGAAAATCCATTCAAGAGTTACTAAAAAAAAGTTCAATTCAAATAAAATAAAGAAAAATAACAACCCCTATGAGGGGGGGAAGGAGGTAAGGGGGGGGTAAAGGAAGGGGTCGATGAAGGATCATATTCTCATTAGGTTTACATCAAAATCTGTAGGCAGGAAATTCTGCACCCAAGGATTCCACACCTCCCTAAACAGCTCCAAAGTCCCACTGTGAATGGCGGACATTTTTTCCATGGCCATAATGCAGTTAACCTTGTTTTTAAAGGCATTGAAGCTCAAGGTGGGGGACCTCCAAAGCCCCAGCTATCACCAGCTTTGCCCCTGATAGGATACAATACATCAACTGCTTTTTCAGTCTAAAACTGTGGGGGATTGGGGCATTGAGGAGAGCTACCCAAGGGTCTCTGACCACAGATCTACCACATACCTTGCTGAGAACTCTAAAGATTCTTGACCAAAATCCCCTAACTACTGGGCAATCCCACCACACATGCCAGTATGACCCTAGAGAGAGGCACCCCCGGAAGCAGTTCCCCTGAAACTCAGTGGAGTATTGTTTTATTCTCTCTGGGACCATATACCATCTTGCCATTAGTTTTACGTTACAGACGCCGAGCGACCAAAGAAGCGTTCCACATCCATTTTGATCCATCTCTCTACACAGTTCATGGTGCCAATTTTTGGTATAGGATGGGCCTGTATCCAGACCCCTTGAGGCCAAGTTATGATATATCTGAGATTGCTCCTCTGCCTCTGGGATCCCTATAGCAGCGCGTCTCAAAAAAGTTAGTTTTTCTAACTCCTGCTAATTCCCCACCGTGGATCTCACAAAATGGCGAACTTGCAGAAAACGAACATTTTTTCGAAACCACAAGTGCCAGTTCCATCAGGTCGGGAGGAGGAACTGCAAAGTTGGAGCACTTTATTACGTTGTTGTCCAAGGTAAAACTTAAACAAGCTACTACCACTTCAACCACACGTATACAGTTATGGTAATAATAAATGGTTAAAGAGGAACAACAAAGCCAATTTTAACTTTTTGGGGTGTTGTTCCTTTCAGTGGGGGCATCCAGAATTGCTGTGTGCATTCCCCTAGGTCACTCACCGTCCTGTCACGCTTACAACACAGACTCGGGCAAGAACAAGCGCGCTGATTGGGGCCTGTTCAACCAATCAGCGAGCTCGTTTTCACTTGGCTTCCATTGGTGCCTGGACGGCTGAGCGGAGCCAAGTGTGCCGCCGGCTGAATCTCCAACTCGGCTCTTAGCTGAAGCATGCCGGTGCCACCCATTGAGAAAGGCCAGGTGTGGGTGTGTACACGGCTAGAGGTGGGGTGCCAGCGAGGGC
Organism: Gastrophryne carolinensis; assembly: GCA_027917425.1. Taxonomy (NCBI): domain Eukaryota; kingdom Metazoa; phylum Chordata; class Amphibia; order Anura; family Microhylidae; genus Gastrophryne; species Gastrophryne carolinensis. Next base: position 1,106,040 of record CM051234.1, read on the forward strand.
TCCGGGACAAGGTGAGTGAAATGGGGCTTTTGGGGAGGTCTTACACAGCAGGACGTCCCAATTCAGGATGCCTCAAGGAGTGGAACCTCTGATGGCCCTCCGATGTTCCTCTTTAAGCAATACCGTTACCTTAATAATTTAATTATATTCCCTAATCGTTTAATTAAGTAAACGATAAATGAATCAATAAACGAGAGATTCCATATGTGCGGATAATCTTCAGGAGGCCGATGGGGTGACCATCATAGTTTCCCTGGACCCCTGATAGAACCCCAAAGTAGAAGGTGGCCATGGGAAGCGTGAAAACCACTCTTGATTACCCTAGAACAGTTGACGCATTGACCTCTTTCAGAATGATTTTGCGGATGGACCACAACACTTCAGAGGCCATGATTTTTTTATTCCCAAAATGAATCCCTACAGCTTGGGGCTCAGGTGTAGGGAATCATACAACAAATTCCCAGTGGCTGGGGACATCAACCAGATTCTGATCCTAAGGCTTAATCATCCCTCTTTCTACCAGTGGATGATGCTACTGGTCATGATGGCTGTTATGGAAGCGGCATCGTAATGTCCCACGACGTGTGTTTTATATTACATTACATATATGATGTTTATTTACGTAGTCTGAGAAGTGTGCCTTTAATTCCCTTTGTCCCTTCTTGGCTCCCTTAGTCTTGCTGTGATGCAATTAACTCCTCCCTTCTTCCCCGCTCCCTCAGCCATTTCTAGTTTGGCATCCAAGCAGTGCACACCTGCTGCTCCCTCCTGCAGTCTACAGTCTTTTTACCTGCTGCTGTTATGGGGTTACATCACACGTGCTGCTCCCGCCTGCAGTCTACAGTTCTTTTTACCCGCTGCTGTTATGGGGTTACATCACACGTGTTGCTCCCTCCTGCAGTCTACAGTCTTTACCTGCTGCTGTTATGGGGTTACATCACAGGTGTTGCTCCCTCCTGCAGTCTAAAGTCTTTTTACCTGCTGCTGTTATGGGTTACATCACAAGTTTTTCTGCTGTATTGAACGTACATGTCAAGGTTCCTACTGTAAAAGTGTTTTATTGCAAGATTCTGTACTGAAATTAAGCTTCTGAGACGTATTCTACGTGATCCACGAGCAGCCGAGTAAGCTATCTGCCAAGCCTTATGAAGTAAAGAAACATCGTCACAGACACACACAGAGAACGTGGAGCTGTCTACAGGTTTCAACTTACTGCCGCCTGGTGATTCCGAATAGACTTTGCATATTACACCAGACTGTTCTGCTCTTCTGTCTGAAATCTACCGCACAGTTGATCGCTCCGTCCTCCCTATTGAGTAGCAACAGCTGACGCTACTCTGATGGCGATGGAGTTCTGGACGATCTGATCATCCAAACACAGTGTTTGGAATAGGAGTTGCCTCTCCATCAATGTCTTGCAGCTGAACACCTTTCCCTACTGAAAAAAATCAGAACCTTGAGGACTTACCTTGTGTGTATCTATTGGCAAAGGTGGACCCTCATCCTTCATGGGGCGGAAGGTTACGTTCCGGCTCTTTCCAAATCTCCAGGGCTGAGAACACAATGGCAGATTATCTGGTCTTCTCATTTGAGATTTAGGAAGTGGGTTATTGCTTACTCACGTATATGCATTTTATACATAATTTATGGCAAGAGATGGGTAAATAATCTCATGAGAGAATAAGTGGGAGATAAGTGGGTTACTAAACCCAAGATGGAAAAAATATGTCACTTTGTGTTATCCCAGGCCTCTCTGCCCGCCATGAACCCTACCTGGTTTGTATTTATCCAAGATGGCAGTAACCCCTTTAACCTGTTGGCAATCATTTCGGAAAATGATTTTATAGCCACGTTAATTAATGAGATCGGCCGAAAGTTGGTGCAAATGATTTGCTCTTTCCCGGGCTTAGACAAGATTGTGATGTGTGCCTCTAAGGCTTGGATCAGGGAGCCACAGTCTGCCGAGATGGTGTTAAAGGTTTTGGTCATAAATGGAACCAGTAGGTCCTTGAATTGTTTGTAAAATTTAGTTGTGAAGCCGTCCGGCCCTGGGCCTTTCCCAGTGGAATGGAAGATAGCTCCTCTAACAACTTGGTCAAACGGCTCCTCCAACGCCTCCCTCTTAGGTGGGCCTAGACCTGGCAGCCCTGTCTCTTCCACATAAGCTTCCATCTCCCTCTCTAGAGCCTCCTCTTTCCTGGGTGCCAGCCTCTCCCCAATATCATATAATTTTGAATAGTATTGACTAAACACTTACATTATGGCTTTGGGGTTGTGTACCAGATTTCCTGCCACGTCCCTTATGGACAGTATATATGTCTGATTTTGACGAGGATGCAGGAGGGTAGCCAGTGGGCGCCCACACTTGTAGTAATATCTATTAGCCAACTCCCTTTGACTGTATGTCATCTTATTCAGCAGCTCTTCCCCAGCTTGTGTCAACTCTAACATTATTGGTGGACTTGGACACTTTTTATGGAAGGTTTCCAGTCTCGATATTTTGCTGAGTAACACCTTCATTTGGGACCCTCTATCTCTTTTCAGCCTTTTAGCATGCTGGATAAGAATTCCTCTAATTTAAAAAGATCGGACTTTAATACCATCGGTCATCGAAGTTTTGAAAAGGTGGACTTTGGGGTTTATCAGCATGCGGGAGATTTACTCGTCTATCAGACTACCGATAAAGTTCGCTGTCCCCTTTTTTTTTTTATCAGAAAATAAAATTAAAAGAAAAATAATAAAAAAAAGCTATTAAGAAATTAAATTAAAAATAAAATAAATTTAAAAAATATACCCATTATAAAATTATAAATATACCCATTATAAATATATAATAATAAAAATAAAATTAAATTAAATAAAAATAAATTTAATAAAAAATAATATAATTTTAAAAAATAAATGTAATAACATTAAATTAATTAAAATTACATTAAATTAAAAAGCCATTAAATTTTTTTTTTTTTTTGAGGGAGATCAGACTTTAATACCATCGGTCATCGAAGTTTTGAAAAGGCAGACTTTGGGGTCTATCATCATGCGGGAGATTTACTCGTCTATCAGACTTTTTTTTTTATGAGCCAGGTAAAAAAAGCAAATGGTAGGCAACGACTTGCGTCCGTTGTCAGACCGTGAGGATAAAAAAGATTGCACCAGCGGGAGGATGAGGTTTTTTTGAGTATTCGCAACTCTAACATTATTGGTGGACTTGGACTCTTTTTATGGGAGGTTTCCATTCTCGATATTTTGCTGAGTAACACCTTCATTTGGGACCCTCTATCTCTTTTCAGCCTTTTAGCTTGCTGGATAAGAATTCCTCTAGGATTACATTTCAGGGCCTCCCAATGCACAGGGAGGCTAGTCACATCATGCTCGTGGTTTTTTAAGAAATTCAATATCCGAGTTGACACCGCCCTCCTGCACACCTCATCCTGAAGAAGGCTTTCATTTACCCGCCATTGCCATGGGCGATCTGTTAACCTCCTTAGCGGTGATCCCGAGCGTGACTCGGGGTTAATTTGTGCTGTAAGTAGCGTTAACCCCGAGTCACGCTCGGGATCGAGGAGCAGGGCGGCGCAGTCTCCTTACCTTCTCCCTGCGATCCAGCGATGTCCCCGCTGCGATCGCAGGTGAGAGCTGCAGCTGCGGCGTCCGTCGCACTTCCGGGTTCCGTCTCTGTGAGCCGCAGAGGCTCATGGGGGCGGAGCCGTGCGTCAGAGACAAATGTAATGGTAACGCTTTCGTTACCATTACATTTGCCTCTATCATAACGCCAGGGGGGTTAATTCAGGTAGTTGGAGTGACAATATATGTAAGGGAGCATGAACTGATCACACTCTGGTATCTGTGCCTGCAGCCAGAGAGCACTGAAGCGCATGATGGCTAATGGAGAAATAATCTATTCTACTATAAGCATGTATGTTGGAATAGAATGTAAAATGTTTAGTCCTAGGATTACATACCCTCCAAGCATCTACTAATTGTTTCTCATGCAACAATCTTTTGAAAGCTCTCAGCCTCACATAAGATACTGCGGACCTCCCTGTTGATGTATCAAATAAAGGCTCAATCGCCAGATTAAAGTCTCCTCCCATTATCACCACCCCTTCCAGAAATTCCCCCAGGGCCTGAAGAATCTTCTGCCTGGGCCTGATCTACATTGGGAAGGTACATGTTAGCAAGCGTAAAAGCCCCCCCCCCCCCCACAATTTGGGCCTTTACAAAGATGTATCTACCCTATAGATCAGCCAGCATGTCATGCAGCACAAACGGCGCGCTTCTACGGTTCGCTACCAAGACTCCCTTTGATTTAGCCTCTGGACTGGAGGCATGGAACCAGGTTGGGAAGTATCTATCCTTACATTTTGGGACACTATCCTCCTTGAAGTGGGTCTCCTGGTAGAATACAATATGGCTTCTTTTTTTATGCAAGGAGTAGAGTATTTGAGACCTCCTGGCGGGATTGTTTAGACCCTTCATGTTAAATGAACAAAATGTAGTGTCAGGATCTGGGGCCAACGGCAATGACTCTGAAGACAGTTCTTAGTCAAATAATAAGCGATTTATTTAAAATAAATTCCAACAAGCAAAATCTCTTCACTTCAGAGTATGATGCAGGAACAATGCAGTACAGCAAGCGGTTACCTCACCAACTTTAGCAATGTCTAGTGTAGGATAATTACAGCGTATTGCGAGTCCTTGATATCACAGGTCCTCTTTCAGGACATACAAGTCCAGGCTGTTAATCCACAGGTTCCAAGAACATAACACATAAAGTCCTTTGGATGCAATTCAGCATTGTCAGTATTGGGAGCAGCAAGGCCCGGGCTCCTCATCCCAGCCTGTCCAACACCAACTGGGAACCTCAGCAGCTCCTTTTATTAGGCTTCCTTGCAATTAGCCTCATCACCTGTGTAAGAACTGGGAGTAGGGGAAAAACCTATAGGGAACTGGGAATGTGGACTGGGGTCGGCATAGATTGTGCCTGATTGAGAAAAGCCAGGGAGAAATAGACACCATCCAGCACTTTCCCATACACTTTACCACAGTAGCTTTAGGACCTGGTTTCTTACTATCCCCCTGCATTGCCACCCTCTAGTCAAGAGTTATTTGAGAGATCAGGGAGGAAGAGGCAAGAAGGAGAAAAGGGGTAGAAAGAAAAAAAAAAGGGAAGAACAATAGGAAATGGATTACGTTTCACAAAGTACAAAACGTTCACTCAAACCACAAAGTTGGACACCACTTGATGTCCACCAACCTCCGTCAAGGAGCTCCCGAGACACCAGCGCCCACCTCCAGGGTGCCCACCTCTGCACCTACTCAGAAGGACAGTCAAATCTCCCCCAGTGGGAGGCATGCCGTCCCGGGAAGCCCCCGGCATCAAGTCCCCCCATACCCATCCTCCCTAGTACTCCTGTATGTCTCCCCTTAAGTATGTCGCAACACCACCAACCTCCATACGGTAGGAATGGGGGACAGGTCATTTTAGTAGCCAGCAGATGAGACCTCGCCTCACCCTAGACCCCGGGCCTCCCCGCATAAGGGCCGTACCAGGAGGGATGCCACCGCGAGGGGCACCAGCATAAGGAGCAAAGAGCAGCAGCATCTCTCCGCCCAGTGCCCCCACCCTGAGAGACCCCCCAACCCGGCACCCTGCAATTTGTCCCCATCCCTCCCGCCACCCCATCCTCCCCTCCCCTGAAATGACAGAAAGGCTCCAGGAGGCGGGAGGCACGTGGGCCCCTCCAGACCCCCGGGGGCCCACGTGCCCAGGCGCCATGCAAGGAGGAAAATAGGCACAATGCCTCAGCAGGGGAAGACCAAGTTGTCTTTTTTATTTTAATAGAAGGTCTGTCACCTCTGATACACTGGATTTTATTCCTACAATGAGAGAATAAACCACAAACTTTGCGGGAGTTTTATTCCATGGGATGTATAAGTGACCCCTCCTCTCATTAGCCACGTGTTAAGATTGATATTTACTATTACACAATTTCGTGATAGTGCTGCTTTAATATAGACATCAAACTGTACGCAAAGGTTATCGCGGATTAGCTACTTTTGTTTAATTTGTTTTTATCGAAAAACATAGAGACAATACAAGTGAAGCAAATGCAGCAATGGAGTGCTATTTTATCACAACCTGTGTCGTCCATGATTATATATAATATTACAACTGAAACCGACGTCCTTGTTATCTATCTCTTAGACCCTCTTAGAGTGTGAAAAAAGAGAAAATGGAAATAAAGGAAAGGGGAAAGAAAGGGGTATTGTCTGAAATTGCAGACATATGCACCAACCCACAGCACACCTGGAGGGGGGGAAGGACAGGGAGGGCCACGGGGCCAGGGGGACAGTCATTACCTCGACTCCCGGGAGCTGGACATATCTTGGTTTGCTGCGCTGGAAATTTTCAAGAGTTTTCCCAAGTCCGTGCTGGAGGGTTTTTTCGCTTAAGGGTGAGCTGGTTACTTGCAATTACTTACCTCGACTCAAGACCATCTGCTGGGGGATAAGGGGGGGGTGACTCTCGTGGAATCCAGCCAGGGAATCCGGAGCCCCCAAAACACCTCCCCTCTATACCGGGATTAGCTACTAAGTCTCTAGTAGCTCAATATAAAGTGGGATTTGTCCCGCAGAGGGAGGCACGAGACAATACGCTGAAGGCGCTTAACATTCACCACTGGATAAGACAGAATAAGATCAGGGCCTTCTTTCTATCTACGGATGCAGAGAAGGATTTGAATAGAGTCAATTGGACTGGGATAAGAGCAGTGCTCTCCCACATCAACATTGGTCAGGCCATTCTAGACAGAAACATGTCTCGCACCCCGCTGCACGTGTACGCACTAACAACGCTCTCTCAGACTCTTTCAGTATAATCGAGGGTACAAGGCAGGGATGCCCTCTTTCACCCCTAAATATTTGACATTTCCCTTGAGCCTTTCTTGTTGCAAATAAAGCAAATCATGGACATTAAAAGGATTTAAATAAGCTCGAGTTGGTTGATTTGATGTATATAGTCTTGACTCAGGGTACAATGCCAGTAGAAAAAACAATTTTCCGGATTCATGTGATACCATGTTTGTGTTGCTTCTTTTCTGATCTAAAATTATGGCAAGACCGACCTATGTACTTTGTTGAAACTACATTTATATAAAAAAAAACTCAAATAAAAAGAATAAAAAAAAAAAAAGGATTTAAATAGGAGGTAAGGAATATAAAGTGGCCGTATAATGTCACTGCCAGTGTACATGGACGAATTTAACATGTGTGGTGAGTATTCTGACCTGAAAATAAATGACTCAAAATCGATAATGATCGCTATCTCATTGGATACAGGGGAGGTGGAACATATCAAAAGGGAATTTCCATTCTCTTGGGGCAATAATATTCAGGCATTAACCTGCTGGTCCGGCTAGTTGATGACTTTCAATTGACTTTCGTCTTTTATGGCGCACTATTATGTAAGACATTGAAAATAGCTCAAGCTATCGCAGCTCGGTAAGATTGCAGTTCTCAGAATGAATGCACTACCCAGGCTCCTATATCCTGTACAATGTATAGCAACTGCTCGGCCCTACAGATTTGTATAATGGGGGGGGGGGGGGCAGGTGTGCAAGAATACGGAGACAAATCATTATCGGGGATGGCTGTTCCTTGTATTAAAACGTATTACTTAGTTTCTCGTATGGCACAAATGGTAGATTGGAACACAGAGGCACAAAAGATTGGCTAGCACTGGAACAACCCCAAGAGCACATCAGCTGGCCAGTTCTGGTGCATGAGTGAGGGGTGCGCGGTCTGCATGGTACGCATGGGGGGGGGGGCATTTTTTAACATGCAATAGATTGTAGGAGAATGAACACCATACAAAGTTATGCTATTAAAGTCATAATTTAATGCCAATGGGTGAAAGTATACAATCAAAAAGTGCAAAATATTACAGTGCATAAATGCAGGTTCTATAAAGTCGATAGCTTCAGGCATTGAAATATGTAGAATATCAACAGGGACATACAAAAATAACAGAGATACAGGAGTTGTACTGAAGACAAGCAAAGTCCTTAATGGGAGGGGTGTAAATAGCAGTAATGTCCCTTTGATATGAGGTCCAATAGCATAACAGAACAAATGAATAGCAAAGCACAAAGATAAGCTTACAGGCTGACCGCAGGAATTGGCTACCTCGACGTTTCGGTCCCTCAGGATCTTTCTCAAGAGGATGCGGTATCCCAGAGAAGGGGAGGCATGTTTAAATACTGCAAGGTCTCCAGCTATTGGGCTGGAATGGCGCCAAAGGCGGCGCGCGCGCCGGTCAGTGACGTCATTCGTGACGTCCGCATCCCGTCCCGATCACCCCCCTGTGCAGACAAAATAGTCAGCAAATGGAGGGATGACGCACAGGGCGGGCGCGGGGTCACATAAGAGAGGTGGTTCAAAGTAAGAATACAGTAATAAACAGTAAGCTGTTCGGGCGGCGATCTCCGACAAAATGGCTGCTGGAATAGATACTGGTGACCATAGAGGCAAAAGAGGTGGAGATTGTGTCGTCGCCGGAAGTAATGTAGTATCCGGATCTTGCGATCCATTGGTAGCAGGAATGGCATCATATGCAGAGGAGCGCATCATAACAGGAAATGGCGTCAGACGGGGAAGTAGTTGCCTCAGGCGCTAGAGGGCGTACAGCACTTACAGGAAGTCACCATCTAGTGTTGTAATCTTAATGGAAGCTGGAGACCAAATGCAGCAAATGTTTAGGCCGGCAATCCTATATGAAAAAAGCGCTAGAAAAAATAAAGATAAAAATAGAACCATTAGTGCCGATAGTGAATTAAAAAGTGGGGGATACTTCTTACACACATGGTGGACCTGTCCCATGTTGGCCCGCTTCTGGAGCCAGGTGTACAGGATGGCCAACGAGGTCTTCCAAACCAGTATGAGAAGAGACCCATGGGTCGCCCTCCTGCAACACATGGTGGACCTGTCCCATGTTGGCCCGCTTCTGGAGCCAGGTGTACAGGATGGCCAACGAGGTCTTCCAAACCAGTATGAGAAGAGACCCATGGGTTGTCCTCCTGCAACACATGGTGGACCTGTCCCATGTTGGCCCGCTTCTGGAGCCAGGTGTACAGGATGGCCAATGAGGTCTTTCAAACCAGTATGAGAAGAGACCCATGGGTTGTCCTCCTGCAACACATGGTGGACCTGTCCCATGTTGGCCTGCTTCTGGAGCCAGGTGTACAGGATGGCCAATGAGGTCTTTCAAACCAGTATGAGAAGAGACCCATGGGTTGCCCTCCTGCAACACATGGTGGACCTGTCCCATGTTGGCCCGCTTCTGGAGCCAGGTGTACAGGATGGCCAATGAGGTCTTCCAAACCAGTATGAGAAGAGACCCATGGGTTGTCCTCCTGCAACACATGGTGGACCTGTCCCATGTTGGCCCGCTTCTGGGGTCAGGTGTACAGGATGGCCAATGAGGTCTTTCAAACCAGTATGAGAAGAGACCCATGGGTTGCCCTCCTGCAACACATGGTGGACCTGTCCCATGTTGGCCCGCTTCTGGAGCCAGGTGTACAGGATGGCCAATGAGGTCTTCCAAACCAGTATGAGAAGAGACCCATTGGTCGCCCTCCTGCGACACATGGTGGACCTGTCCCATGTTGGCCCGCTTCTGGAGCCAGGTGTACAGGATGGCCAACGAGGTCTTCCAAACCAGTATGAGAAGAGACCCATGAGTTGCCCTCCTGCAACACATGGTGGACCTGTCCCATGTTGGCCCGCTTCTGGGGTCAGGTGTACAGGATGGCCAACGAGGTCTTCCAAACCAGTATGAGAAGAGACCCATGAGTTGCCCTCCTGCAACACATGGTGGACCTGTCCCATGTTGGCCCGCTTCTGGAGCCAGGTGTACAGGATGGCCAATGAGGTCTTTCAAACCAGTATGAGAAGAGACCCATGGGTTGTCCTCCTGCACTGCAAGCCCCGGGAGCGACGAGCAACCCAGACTCTTTGTATATCTGCTGCTAGCGGCCAAGCAGACTATAGCTAAAGCCTGGGAAAAACAATTTACCCCAATCTCAGAGGTGTCGGCCAGGATGAACGGGTTCCTTGCTAACCAGAGGTTGTCCAGCATCCTGGCCGACTCTCATGATAAATTAATTTCCCTATGGGAGCCCTGGATACGGTTTACGTGGTCTGGTGAACCTCTGCAGACATTATAAAGATCATTATCCAATAACCAGATGAGCAGCTGGTGGAACGCGGGAGCAACCTACCCTGCCCTCCATCCCTGACACCCCCCTTCCCCCCACCTTGACCCCCCCTAGTCCGGTTCCCCTCTTCTCCCCCTTTTTTCCTCTTATAACACCAAGGATTTAAAAGTTTTCAATGATATTTCTATGCCTACAAATTTGGAAATGTTCGATAGCATAAACCACGCCTCATCCCATGTGGCCCTTGGTCCGGGGGATGGCGGATGTGCCGGTGGCGGTGCTGATAGTCCCCGGGGGCCCGCACTGTCCCTGGTACGGGTCGGGGCAGATTGCTGCATTTCACTTGCTCCATCCTTATCTAAAGTACTTTGTAGTATATTAATCAGGTGCGGGTAAGGCGCGTTTCTATGTATGACACATTGCAATCTTTTACCTCCCCTGCGTGGGAGGGTTATATTGACTGTGTGCCTTCCAAGCGTGTACTGTTGAAAACGCAATAAAAAATATTGAAACAAAAAAAAATTTGGGATATCACTGGGAAATGCGTGGCATTAAATTATGACTTTAAAGTGGACCAACACCCAGGATTTTGACTATCCTGGGTTTCGGTCCACTTCGGTGGTGAAACCCCCCAGAAAGCCCCAAGAACTCACCTGACCCCGCACCCACGTGACCGCTGCAGCCAATTCCCGCCGACGGATAAGAGAGCGCGCCTGCGCGTCTCTCTTACAGGGATGTGCGGGAGGCGGCAGCGGGCGCCGCTGGATCGAGGAGCAGGTAGGGATTTAGGGGTTTCTGGGGGGTTTCACACCCCCGATCAGGGTGCCCTGCAGTCAGGGAGCTGATCGGTCCGGGAATCTTATCATCCGATCATGGGAGGGTGTTGGTCCACTTTAATAGCATAACTTTGTATGGTGTTCATTCTCCCACAATCCATTGCATGTATAACTGTGTGGTACTCATGTAGGCGGGAGTACCGGGGATTATTGAACCCAATTCTGCTTCTTTATCTCTCTATAAGAATTTATTACAGAGTTGCTACAAGCTATTCCTAATCACAAGCAATGTTGCTTTTTACCTTTTGTATTGGGATTTGGGGTTTTTGTACTTACCATGTTGTGCCAGTGTGCAGTGTAATTAGTGTCTGGTATTTGGTGCCTCTAGACTGTCCTTTGTGCCGTCTTGTGTGTTTTTTGGGGTAACTATAGGGTTAGTATTTAGACGTATACTGATCTCCCAGTTTTTTAACATAGATTCTTTATGTAGCACTGGAACAGCTGGAAGAGGGGTGTAAGGGATCGCCGGACACCCCTCTCTCATAAGCCAAGCAATCCCCAATCTCCACCGTCTCTTGTGCCTATAGACAAGCCCCCGCTCGCTGGAGACACGGGTGACGCCTCTCCAGACTCGGTTGCCCCCAGGTCTTACTGGCGCAAAGATTGCTGGCTTATGGTGAAGAAGGATGAACAGCGGGGTATCCCAAATTGGTAGTTCGAGCGGGCTGAGTCCGAAACTTTGAGTCCAGCAGGTTAGACAAGAATGGTCGAGACGAGCAGGGGTCAAAGCCGGGTGGTCACAGAACGCGGTATCCAAGGGGTTAGACGGAGAATGGTCGAGACAGGCAGGGGTCAATGCCGGGTGGTCACAGGGCACGGTATCCAAGGGGTTAGACGGAGCAGGGTCGAGACAGGCAGGGGTCAAAGCCGGGTGGTCACAGGGCACGGTATCCAAGGGGTTAGACGGAGAATGGTCGAGACAGGCTGGGGTCAAAGCCGGGTGGTCACAGGGCACGGTATCCAAGGGGTTAGACGGAACAGGGTCGAGACAGGCAGGGGTCAAAGCCGGGTGGTCACAGGGCACGGTATCCAAGGGGTTAGACGGAGCAGGGTCGAGACAGGCAGGGGTCAAAGCCGGGTGGTCACCAGAACGCGGTATCCAAGGGGTTAGGCGGAGCAGGGTCGAGACAGGCAGGGGTCAAAGCCGGGTGGTCACAGGGCACAGTATCCAAGGGGTTAGACGGAGCAGGGTCGAGACAGGCAGGGGTCAAAGCCGGGTGGTCACAGGGCATGGTATCCAAGGGGTTAGGCGGAGCAGGGTCGAGACAGGCAGGGGTCAAAGCCGGGTGGTCACAGGGCACAGTATCCAAGGGGTTAGACGGAGCAGGGTCGAGACAGGCAGGGGTCAATGCCGGGTGGTCACAGGGCACGGTATCCAAGGGGTTAGACGGAGCAGGGTCGAGACAGGCAGGGGTCAAAGCCGGGTGGTCACAGGGCACGGTATCCAAGGGGTTAGACGGAGAATGGTCGAGACAGGCTGGGGTCAAAGCCGGGTGGTCACAGGGCACGGTATCCAAGGGGTTAGACGGAACAGGGTCGAGACAGGCAGGGGTCAAAGCCGGGTGGTCACAGGGCACGGTATCCAAGGGGTTAGACGGAGCAGGGTCGAGACAGGCAGGGGTCAAAGCCGGGTGGTCACCAGAACGCGGTATCCAAGGGGTTAGGCGGAGCAGGGTCGAGACAGGCAGGGGTCAAAGCCGGGTGGTCACAGGGCACAGTATCCAAGGGGTTAGACGGAGCAGGGTCGAGACAGGCAGGGGTCAAAGCCGGGTGGTCACAGGGCATGGTATCCAAGGGGTTAGGCGGAGCAGGGTCGAGACAGGCAGGGGTCAAAGCCGGGTGGTCACAGGGCACAGTATCCAAGGGGTTAGACGGAGCAGGGTCGAGACAGGCAGGGGTCAAAGCCGGGTGGTCACAGGGCATGGTATCCAAGGGGTTAGACGGAGAATGGTCGAGACAGGCAGGGGTCAAAGCCGGGTGGTCACCAGAACGCGGTATCAAAGGGGCAAGGCAGAGACGTGGTCAGACAGGCAGATGGTCGGTGCGGGCAGCGGACAGGGATGGTCAAAGACAGAGCCGGATCAGTAAACACTAAACGCAATCCAAAAGCACACCCAAGCTACTAAAGGCTATAACGGTCACCGGTGTACCGGGCCGGAATGTATTTAAAGGGGAACTGGCCAATGGGAAGGGGAATGTGGTGATTGGTGCAACTTACAACCTGGGTCCCTATAGGAACAGCCCCAGGGACTGGACCGCCCTGGCAGTCAGGCTGTCCAGTCCCTGGGTCTATCCCCACCCGGGCTTAGGACCTGACTGGTCCATTTAAACTTTCCCCCGGCGAATGTGCTGGGAGCAGCGCCGCCGGGGGGCATATAGAGAACGTGCTTGCGCGCGCGCGCGCGAGCACGTGACTGGCCGGGCGCGCTCTCTGAGAGGAGAGGGGACGCCGCGCCGGCTGAAGAGGCGGAGGAGACGGCGGAGGCTGGGGCCCCAGCGCAGGAGGCGGAGGTGGCCATGCCCGGCGCGGCCGCCGGAAGACCGGAGCCGGGCTCCGCCGCAGAGAGGCGCCGCGGGACAGGACCACGGGATCAGGTAAGGATCTTACAGGGGATGTGCTCTAACTCTTTTTGGGTTGTCTAGCGAGCCAGGCTACAAGCAAAGAGATAAAGGAACATCCCCCCCATAGGCACCTCTCTGAGCGTTTTTGCGAGGATTCGAACCAAGCACCAAGGAAGAGCAGCCCTGCCCGAACCCCGGCGAAGGGAAATCTGGGCGTCCTGCTTGGTTTGGAGAGTTCATTTCTGGGAGATTGAAGGGCGCAGAGTCCTAGGGCTTATCACTTTATAAGGTAAGTGAAGGGTTAATGCCCACCGACCAGAACAGTTGCAGGGTGCTCGGCCCGGTAGTCTAGACTCCTTACATTAAAAATTGTCCTTCACTAATGATCCAGTTATAAAACCTCTCCATATGAGATGGTCCTTATTCTCACTCTCTATTGGCTGGACCGGACCTGCCTCCAATTGGCGGATGCTGCCCTCGGCTGGCGGTGACGTCACCCCACTCTCGGCGGCCTCGGGGGACGGACGCGGCTGACCAATGCGATGTTACATTTATTATTTATACTAGATGTATTTTGGGGGATTCCCTATCTATGACTAAGGACCCAAGTTAGTCCGAAACGCGTCAGAGGATTCCCCACCGTTCTGGTTTTCATATGGTGATGTTTTTAACTGGATCATTAATAACGGAACATTTTGATGACACTATTACTTATCTGTAGTCTCTCTATGCATTTCCTGTACACTGAGCTGCTGCCCCTACCTGTGGGGCGTCCCAAATCGATTCTCCTATGTGAAACACCGCCCCTACCTGTGGGGAGTACCAAATCGATTCTCCTATGTGAAACCCCGCCCCTACCTGTGGGGCGTCCCAAATCGATTCTCCTATGTGAAACCCCGCCCCTACCTGTGGGGCGTCCCAAATTGATTCTCCTATGTGAAACCCCGCCCCTACCTGTGGGGCATCCCAAATCGATTCTGCTATGTGAAACCCCGCCCCTTCCTGTGGGGCATCCCAAATCGATTCTCCTATGTGAAACCCCGCCCCTTCCTGTGGGGCATCCCAAATCAACTCTCCTATGTGAAACCCCGCCCCTTTCCTGTGGGGCATCCCAAATCGATTCTCCTATGTGAAACCCCGCCCCTTCCTGTGGGGCATCCCAAATCAACTCTCCTATGTGAAACCCCGCCCCTTTCCTGTGGGGCATTCCAAATCGATTCTCCTATGTGAAACCCCGCCCCCTTCCGGTCACCTCAATACTCACCTCTCCCAGAGGCTCCCTCGCCAATGTAACCATCGGCAGTGGCGGCATTGCCCAGGTTTTGGCCTTTCAGATGGGGTATCACACAGCGGGGCATCCTGATTTTAGATGCCCCGGGGGGAAGGGTGGGTTTTGGTCCACTTTAAGGACCTGATTACGGGTCAGCAACTGCTGGGCTCTGAGGTATTCCCACTGGTGCCCGGAGTGTATATATGTTGTGGCTGCTTCCGGTCACCAGGGGGAGCCGACCGCTACACTGGCAAAACAGTGGAAGAGAGTAGCGGGAGCGGAGAGAAGATCCGACTGTGCATTACGTAGATTGTTGTGTATGGAAAAATAACTCCGCCCCTGAAAATAAGCCCTATGCGGCAAGTACGGGCTGGAACCCCTCATTTCACGGGGTTTCCATATCTCTTTACCGATGAAAGCTGGCCCTCCGGACAAACCTCCTGATCCTGTGTTCATTGATAGTTCCTCCCTCCTGCAGTCTACATACTTTTTACCTGCTTCTTTTATGGGGTTACATCACACGTGCTGCTCCCTCCTGCAGTCTACAGTCTTTTTACCTGCTGCTGTTATGGGGTTACATCACACGTGTTACTCCCTCCTGCATTCTACAGTCTTTTTACCTGCTGCTGTTATGGGGTTACATCACACGTGCAGCTCCCTCCTGCATTCTACAGTCTTTTTACCTGCTTCTTTTATGGGGTTACATTACACACGCTGCTCCCTCCTGCAGTCTACAGTCTTTTTACCTGCTGCTGTTATAGGGTTACATCACACATGCTGTTCCCTCCTGCAGTCTACAGTCTTTTTACCTGCTTCATTTATGGGGTTATATCATATGTGATGCTCCCTCCTGCAGTCTTTTTACCTGCTTCTTTTATGGGGTTACATCACACGTGCTGCTCCCTCCTGCAGACTACAGTCTTTTTACCTGTTGCTGTTATGGGGTTACATCACACGTGCTGCTCCCTCCTGCAGTCTACAGTCTTTTTACCTGTTGCTGTTATGGGGTTACATTACACGTGCTGCTTCCTCCTGCAGTCTACAGACTTTTTACCTGTTGCTGTTATGGGGTTACATCACACATGCTTCTCTCTCCTGCAGTCTACAGTCTTTTTACCTGCCGCTGTTATGAGGTTACATTAAACGTCCTGCTCCCTCAAATATTTCTATTAGAGATTAATATTCGGCCCAAGTGTTTTTGCCATTTTGGCGCACCAAACTGTCCCTTGCGCCTGATTTATGGTATGTTTATTAAGCATAAAAGCTTGCACAAATGTGACATTTTTAAGGGTGAAAGAGGTAATTAGGTGGAGGAAACACATGGCAGCGGCCTCTGTTTTTGAACAATGAAAACACCAAAGGAAATAAGTGCGCCACCAATCCACAAATAATTAAGTCAATTAATGCAACATGTGCTGAGGGAAGCCCCCACTGAACAATGAGAGTATCAGCCACAAGTTCTTTTTAGGGATTGGATTTTGTTTGAAAAAACTGATAAAAAGTCCAAAATCACAAAAAATATGTTTTTGGATAATGGGCCCCAGAGTTTAGCAAAAAAAAAAAGTCAAAGTTAAATTATTAAGCATTAATCTGCAAACCAAACAGTGGAGGGAGGGTTAAACATTGGGCAAAAAAAACGTTAAGGGTTAACTGGAATCAAAATATCCCCCCAAAAAAACCTACACCCCAAACAATGGAGAGCACAGGTTCTCCAGAGAATACGCCCCAAAATGGCGAATAGAGCTTTGCAGAAAACACAGAAGCTGGAGAGATAAAATGGCTATGAAGAAACATGGGGAACCATCGGGACCAGTGGCTTAGCCGGCAAAATGCGCATGGGGCGCTTCAAAACAGCAGATTTTATGTTAGAACCCCGGGTGCGGCTGATGCCCGGCTGGGGTCAATTCTTACCCCATCTGGTATGAACAGAAGACCAAGTAGCGGCCTTGCAAACTTGTTCAACAGAAGCCTGGTGCTGAAAAGCCCAAGAGGCACCAATAGCACGAGTGGAATGAGCAGTAAGGCGGAAGGGGGGATTCTTCCCCTTAGCAGAATAGGCCTGAATCACAGCCTGGCGAATCCACTTGCTGATAGTAGACTTGGCAGGAGCCAAACCCTTCCTAGGACCAGAAGGCACAACGAAGAGAGCATCAGTCTTCCTGAAAGCCGCAGTGACGACCAGGTAATACTTCAAGCACCTGACCACGTCCAAGGAATGCAAAACCCCCTCCTTGTCATTGCTAGGATTAGGACACAATGAAGGAAGAACAATATCCTGATTCAAATGAAAAGCAGACACCACCTTAGGCAGAAAGTCCGGTTTAAAACGGAACACCACCTTGTCCTGGTGTCTCTCATAATACGGGGGCTGAATAGACAGAGCCGCCAACTCAGACACACGCCTGACCGAAGTAATAGCCACCAGAAAGACAACCTTGAGAGTAAGAACAACCAGAGCAGCATCATGAATAGGCTCAAAGGGAGCACCCTGCAAGGCAGGCAAGACCAAGTTCAAATCCCAAACAGGGACCATAGGTTTTCGTGGGGGGCGCACATGAGTGACCCCCTGAAAGAAGTTTTAACCAAGTGATGCTGAGCAAAACACTTCTGAAAGAAGACGGACAGGGCAGAAACCTGACCCTTCAAAGTACTGAGTTTTAGACCTAACTCCAATTCATGCTGTAAAAACTCCAGAACCCTAGAGACTAAGAACTCCCTGCAGGGAAGAGACCTAGACTCACACCAATCAATGTAGGAACGCCATACTCTATAATAGATGGCAGAAGAAGTTTTCTTCCTAGCCTGCACTATGGTATTCACCACCGAGGCAGACAAGCCTTTCTCCATCAAGATGGAGGTTTCAGCAGCCAGGCCGTCAAAGCCAGAGTTTGTAAATTGGGATGGCGTAAGGAGCCCTGAGTGAGTAGATCTGGCGCCTCTGGCAGGACGTACTTGTCCACTGCCATTTGGTCTGGTCCACTTCCAGAGCAATCTTGCGCAGAACCCTGCCCAGAAGGGGGAACGGCGGAAAGACATACAGGAGCCAAAATTCCTTCCATGACATGGACAGAGCATCTGTGGCCAAGGCCAGAGGATCCTGAGACAGGGATACGAAGGCCGGGAGCTTGTGATTGTGACGGGATGCAAACAGATCCACATCCGGTAGACCCCAACGGTGACACAGGGACTGGCATACCCCGTTGCAGAGGGACCACTCCCCCTGACGGGAAGTCCCCCTGCTCAGAGTGTCTGCTAGCAGATTCTCTGCCCCCGGGATGTACACAGCCGAAATGCATTGGACATTGGCCTCCGCCCATGTCAGAATCTGGGACACCTCCTGGAGGGCCCCCCTGCTCCGGGTCCCTCCCTGATGGTTGATGTAGGCAACCGCCGTCCTGTTGTCTGAGCGCATCTGGACCGACAGACCCTTCAGGTGATGGGTCAACTGCTCCAGTACCAACCTGATTGCCCATAATTCCAGAATGTTGATGGGTAAGTGGGCCTCCCGAGGGCCCCACCTCCCCTGGAAGCGCAGGGACTTCCAGAATCCCCCCCAACCTGATAGACTGGCATCCGTTGTGACCGTCTCCCAGGAGGGGGCCAGAAAGGACCTGCCCCCTAGCAAATTCCTGTGGTCCAGCCACCACACAAGGCACTGTCTGACCAAGGGGGAAAGCACACAGACCCCGTCCAAGGACATTGGGTCCTTGTCCCATACTGACAGAAGGTGAAGCTGCAGAGGCCTCAAATGGAACTGAGCAAAGGGCACCGCCTCAAAGCACGCCACCATCAGGCCCACCAGCTGAATTCCCTGCCTGAGGGAGGGCTGGGGGCACGAGAGCAGGAACCTCGCCTGCGCAGTCAGAGCTTTCACCTTCTGTTGAGGAAGGAATATCCGTGACTGAACCGTATCCAGAATCATCCCCAGGAACGGGGTCACTGAGGAGGGGGACAGAGAGGACTTGGGGTGATTGACCACCCAGCCGAAGGACTCCAGGGTGGACACTACATGCTGAGTGTCCAACTCTGCCTGCCGCAGAGACCGAGAGGTGATGAGAATGTCGTCCAGGTAGGGCAGCAAGCGTATGCCCCTTAGCCCTATCAGGGACATCACCCCTGCCAGCACCTTGGTGAACACCCTGGGAGCCGACGTAAGGCCGAATGGCAGGGCCACAAATTGGTAATGCTGATCCAGCAGCGCAAATCTGAGAAACCTTTGGTGTCCTGGAAACACCGGGACGTGAAGGTAAGCATCTTTGATGTCTACGGACGTCATAAAGTCCCCTGGGCGCAGAGAGCCAAAGGCCGAGCGCAGAGTTTCCATGCGAAAGTGCCTGTTCTTGACACATTTGTTGAGGATTTTTAAATCCAGAATGGGCCTGACTGACCCATCCTTCTTGGGTACTGTGAAAAGGTTGGAATAGAAGCCCTTGCCCCTGTCTCTCAAGGGGACCTTGCAAATGACCCCCAGATCCAGGAGACCCTGCACGGCCAGCAACAAGACCTGAGCTGAAGCAGGGTCCTGTGGGATCTGGGACCCAATGAATCTGGTGAGGGGCCGCACAGCAAACTCTATCTTGTAACCGGAGGACACTACCTCCTGAATCCACCGGTCTGAGACGTGGCACCTTCAGACATGCTCGAAGTGCTGCAGACGTCCCCCCACCCTGACGGGCGAGGGCGCCCCATCATGCCTGGGGGGTCTTGGCAGGGGCTTTGGGCTTGGACCCCCAAGAGGGTCCAGAACGTCATCCTCTGTTCCTGAGCCAGGAATCTGCGTGGGACCCAGCGAAGGACACTCCTTTTCCTTGCTTAGCCCCTCGGTAGGGGGTTGAAAGGGGGCCCTGGCCCCGAAAGGACAGAGTCTGCCGCCTGCGCTGGGGTAACTTACCTCCTTTTGCAAAGAGGTCTAGGCGGTCCCCAAACAGGCATAGCCCCTTGAATGGAAGCCCAGTAAGGGCTTTCTTAGCAGCATTGTCAGCAGCCCACTGGCGCAACCATACCACACAGCGTATAGCTACCGCCAAGGCGGAAGATCTGGTACACATCCTAATGGCATCATCCGATGCAGACAGGATAAAGCTTACAAACACATCACCGTTAGACAGTGCATTAATAGTATCAGGTGGCAACTCATCTGGGCCATCAAGTGCATTCCTGACCATGGCCCTGAGCGCCACAGCAGTAA
Source organism: Gastrophryne carolinensis (assembly GCA_027917425.1). Lineage (NCBI taxonomy): Eukaryota > Metazoa > Chordata > Amphibia > Anura > Microhylidae > Gastrophryne > Gastrophryne carolinensis. The sequence continues at coordinate 1,126,113 of CM051234.1, forward strand.
TGGCCAAAGCGCAAACCGGGCGCAGTGCCGCCCCCCCCAAATGCAAAGGCATGGCATGCCAATTGGTCAATACGCCTGTCCTCAGAGTCCCGCAGTGTAGTAGTGTCAGGGGAGTGCATAATAGAGGTGTTAGACAGCCCTAGAATAGGAGCATCAACCTCAGGGGGCGATAACCAGCACTTGACCATATCAGCAGGAAAGGGATACTTCCTGTCCAGACTCTTAGGGATCCCGGGAAGTCTACTGAGATGTTCCCACTCCTTAAGCACGAGGTTATTGAAATGGGTTTGCTCGGGAAATTCCAAACGGGCCTTAGCAGTATGAAATAGCTCACCCCTTTGTGAGGGGGAGAGATGGACAAAACCTCAAAAATCTGAACCAGCAGTTTGTCAGTATCATCCGGGGTCCAGTGATCAGAACCAGAATCGTTGGTTCTGTCAGAAAACAGCTCCCCTTCGTCCGAGGGGGTATGGCCATATAGATGCAAAAACTCATCAGACTCTGTAGGGAAAAGAGCAGAGTCAGGGGTTAAGTGACGCTTTTTAGCGGTGGCCTTACGCGCTAAAGAATTAGCAAGCAATTTTTCAACACTGGCCAGTCTAGTAGCCACATCAGGATGAGAATCCCCGCTTGTATTGGGGGTTAGACTCAGGCTTGGGGGAGTAGGTGAAGTGAGGCGAGGTGCAGGCCCAGCCACGTAGGGGTGGAAAGTACCGTTAGCGCCTGTTGTGCACAAGGAACACAGACCCGTGCATTGACACCGCTGACAGGTGAGACCCCACAAGCTACACACAGCCGGGCTTGTCCCGAAGGAACCCTGGTCACATTATCCTGAGATGCCTCCATATGGTGATTAATGGGCACAATAGGCCAGTAGGGATTGACGCAGTAAGCTACCCTGGATGCCCCAATGACCTGCAGGGAAGTGGGAGTAATTATACTAGGCCCAACTGGCGATTACACAGGGCCGGGAGAAGCCACTGGATTCAACCGTCTGAAAGACATAATGGGAGTAAAGGATGTCAGAGCCATGCGCAAAAGGCAAAATCGCCCGCGAGGGCACTTACAGACCAAGGGAGAAGGAGGACCGTTACCACACGCGTGCGTGACTAGCATCAAAATGGCGCCAAGCGAACCTCGAAGGGCGGGCCAGAGCGGGCTGTGACGCGGAGCGCGCCAAGCCAGGACCCCGCCCCGCCCCAAACAGCACGAAGCTCTAAGACAGTAGTCCTGTTGTCAGGAGAAGCGAAGTGTATGACACACTAAGAAAAGTGATTTGCCAATGAAGACGCCGCCGCCCAGCGCAGCACATTCAATAAAGGAAAAAAGACGTGCGCGGCGGCGGCAGATACACAATAAGATTGCAAACAGCGCAGCGTCTGACACCCAGTCTACAAGTCAAGGGACAACACTAAGGCCATGAGCGTGTAATCGCACAACACTGAGGCCACCACACACACCCCCCCCCCTTTCTTTCCCCCCGAGCTACGGGGGGGAACAAGGGAGGATGGCGACCCTTTGTACAGGGCCCACTGCTACACGGGGCATGGGGTAATAATGCGGGAGGGGCATCCCCTGAAGGCTCACCATCAGCCTAAACCGCCTACCCTATGGTGGGGGACTGCGGTGGAGCAGCGCTCCATAAGCACACATGGTGCCGCCTACCTTCCCCCGACCAGCGCAGCCCAGGCTGGGAGGCACATCACAGGGAGGACGGGTGAGAATAGTCCAACAGGGCCGCAGGCTTTAATAGCCCCGCTCACCTGCGAGAGAGTGATACTTCATGTCTTCGCAGTAAGCACTGCAGAGAAATCTGGGGATTTGTGGGAGGTCCCTGGGTATATGAAGGGCCGGGAGGAGCCTGTTTTCTCATGTCTCTGCAGCGCAGCGCCCTCTGGCGGAGGATTACCCAAGTGTAAGTATTATATCTGGAGCAGGACATACTGTATACTAAGAATAAATCATTTTACATGTAACAAATTCTGGAAATGACAGAATCTATGAACGTCTTTTTGTTTAATAAGAACCGATTTGCACAAATCCCACATTTATCATATATAAACTCCTATGGACTCGTTTACGACAAATGAGGTTTTATTTATGAGAAAAACATTTCCAACACTAGTAGCATGAATTTGGCTTCTCCATTCTATGAACTATTTTATGTCTTATCAGAGCTAATTTGTGGGGGAAACCTTCCCCACATTCAGGGCAGAAATACAGCTTTTCCTCCGTATGATCATTTTGATGAGCGCTAAGGCTCGATTCATCCGAGAAACATTGGCCACATTCAGAACACGAATGCGGCTTCTCTCCTGCGTGAACTCTTTCATGTCGGATTAGACTCGATTTAAAAAAGAAATTCATCCCACATTGTGAACATGAATATGGCTTCTCCTCTGTATGAACTCTCTCATGAGCCTCAAGGTCTGTGTTTTTAGAAAAACTTTTCCCGCATTCAGAACATGAATACGCCTCCTCCCGCTTATGAACGTTTTTATTATGAGCGCTGATCTGTGATTTATAAGAAAAACCTTTCCCACAATCAGGGCATGAATAAGGCATCTCTCCTGTATGAAGTCTTTGATGAGCGACAAGACGCGGTTTTACTGTAAAAGCCATTCCACATTCGGAGCACAAATACGGCCTCTCTCCGGTATGAACTCCTTGGTGAGCAACGAGACGCGACTTTACTGCAAAGTCCATTCCACATTCGGAGCACGAATACGGCTTCTCTCTGGTATGAAGTCTTTGGTGAGCGACGAGACTCCATTTTACTGCAAAACCCATTCCACATTCGGAGCACGAATACGGCTTCTCTCCGGTGTGAATTCTTTCGTGAGCGATAAGGTATGTTTTAAAAGAGAAACATTTCCCACATTCAGAACAACAATATGGCTTCCCCCGTGCATGAACTCTTTTTTTATGAGCGCTGAGCTGCGATTGATGCGAAAAACTTTTCCAACATTCGGAGCAGGAAAACGGCTTTACTCCCGTATGAACCCCTTCGTGATTAACGAGGTTTTCTTTCTTAGAAAAACGTTTCCCGCATTCGGAGCACGAGTAGGGCTTTACTCCTGTATGAACTCTTTCATGAGCAATAAGGTTGGACTTCTGAGAAAAACGTTTCCCACATTCAGAACAACAATACGGCTTAACTCGTGTGTGAACTATTTTATGAGCGCCGAGCCGCGCTTTGCTGGAAAAGCATCTCCCGCATTCAGCGCAGGCAAACGGCTTCTCAGCTGTGTGAACTTGTTTGTGTCTGATAAGCATTTGTCTGTAAGAGAAACATTTCCCGCATTCGGAGCACGAATACGGCTTCTCTCCCGTATGAACTCTTTGATGACCGGTAAGTTGCGCTTTCCTAGAAAAACTTTTGCCGCATTCGGAGCAGGAATGCGGCTTCTCCCCGGTATGAACTCGTTTATGAACGCTGAGCTGCGATTTGTAAGAAAAGCGTTTCCCACATTCGGAGCAGGAATGCGGCTTCTCTCCGGTGTGAACTATTTTATGAGCGACGAGCTGCGATTTATTAGAAAAACATTTCCCACATTCGCAGCAGGAATATGGCTTCTTATTTTCATGCCTGATAAGGTTGGCTTTTCTGGAAAATCTTTTCCCACATTTAGAACACGGATATGTCAGTTTAGGTGCAATGTGATGGGTGACAAGATGTGAGACATCAGGAACCCTCTCAGGCTTGGAGCAGGAGTGAGATGCCGGTTGTACAGTGCGCAGTGCAGGATGGGGGTTTGGCGTGGTCACGCCTCCTCTAGTCTCTGCAGCGACGTCCTCATGTTCTGTTTTACAATCTGGAGAGACAGCAGCTCCGTCCTCTGTATTGTTCCGTATGGATTGTTCATCTAGAGGAAATAAAATGAGGACAGAGATTTACAGAGGTGTATTTCACAAATACAAATTCTCTCAAAGTACAGTACAGTCTGCCTTACCTCTGCCCACTCCTCCCACCCACCTCTTTCTATCTCCCCTCTACCCACCTCACCTGTCCATCCTTTCTCTTGCCATCTCACTTCTGCTCCCCTCACCTCTACCTGACTGTATCCATCTCACCACTGCCGACCTCTTGCCTGTGTTCATTTTACCTCTGCCCACCTCTTTCTGCTTTGTCCCATCTTACCTCCACCTTCCCTCTCCTCTACCTATCTCCATCCACCTCTTCCTATCTCCCCTCTACCCACCTCATCTCTACCCATCACTTCTTTTACTATCCCACCTCTGCTCAATTCTTCTTAACTCAGCTCTGCCCACCTCACTGTCCATCGCTTCTCATACCATCTCACATCTGCTCACCTCACCTCTACCTGACTGTATCCACCTCATCTCTGTCCATCCTTTCTCTTACCATCTCACTTCTGCTCCCCTCACCTCTTCCTGACTGTATCCACCTCATCTCTGTCCATCCTTTCTCTTACCATCTCACTTCTGCTCCCCTCACCTCTACCTGACTGTATCCACCTCATCTCTGTCCATCCTTTCTCTTACCATCTCACTTCTGCTCCCCTCACCTCTACCTGACTGTATCCACCTCATCTCTGTCCATCCTTTCTCTTACCATCTCACTTCTGCTCCCCTCACCTCTTCCTGACTGTATCCACCTCATCTCTGTCCATCCTTTCTCTTACCATCTCACTTCTGCTCCCCTCACCTGTACCTGACTGTATCCACCTCATCTCTGTCCATCCTTTCTCTTACCATCTCACTTCTGCTCCCCTCACCTCTACCTGACTGTATCCACCTCATCTCTGCCCATCCTTTCTCTTACCATCTCACATCTGCTCACCTCACCTCTACCTGACTGTATCCACCTCATCTCTACCCATCTCTTCAGTCAGCTAATGAAAACAAGTTTGGGGGGGCATCCAGAATGCTGGAGTCCCCCCCCGCACATAACCCCCCCCCCCCCCAGAACGCCCATAATTCTCAGTGAAAGGAGTCCCACGATTGGCATGTGGGCCATGGTCACGTCCTCGACTCCTGCCACCAGAACCCGGTCGCGCTCCCGTTCGCCTATTCGAGTGAATGGCCAGTGTGTGGATGGATGGCCCCTCCCCCGAACAGTGATTGGCAGGTTGGTCCGCGTGAGGAGCGCTGTCATAGTCTCTTCATCCTCTGCCAGCAACAAGGAGGGGCAACCAGCTGGTGGTGGAGGCTATTGGCTGCATCACTTTAGTATTAGTGCTGTGAGTTACTTGTGTGTGTTGTGTAGAGGGGGGCGGCGTTACACACAGTGAATAGCCACACCCCCTGCCACGCCCAGCGTCCCACTTTCAGGACTCGAGAAAAGTATAAGGGGCGGGGCTAAAGAGACCAAAAGGACCCTCTGCTCAAAGGTAAAGGAAAACCGCCCCCAACACAAGGACCAACAGAATTACCCATCACTCCTTGCAGTGGGCGGAGCCATGCACATCATCTCTTTACCCCTTGGAATTAATCCAAGATGCTCCGAAGCCACTGAGCGTGCAATGTACAAAGCCGCACACACCTTCCATTTGCGGGCGCGCATTTCGAGCTTGTGGCTCTCATCAGCACAAGGCTGGAAATATCCCCTAACTCCCCTATTTATTTTATAAACTAGATGTGCGAGTCTTTCATTATTCCCTATCCCAGGTATGAAAACCCCGCCCCCAATACAGGTGTACGAGATGCCCCAGAGAGAGAAAGAGAGTGTCGGCTTTATTACTCACCTGGGCCGATCTGTAGAGGAAGCTCCTCCTCTTTATTCCTGACAAACACTTCCTGTACGAGACGAAGCGACTACAGAGGCAACATTTCTATAGAAGGTTTATTACTCACCTGGGCTGATCTGTAGAGGAAGCTCCGCCTCTTTATGCCTCACCGAAACGTCCTTCTCCTGGGTCATTACATCGTCACTCAGTGACGAGTCTGAATAAAGAGGAGAGCGACGCCCCCTGTACTGAGGAGTCTGTGTGGTGCGAGTGCAGGATAACTGATAACAGAGGGATCTGTTCTATAGAAGGTTTATTACTCACCTGGGCCGATCTGTACTGGAAGCTCCGCCTCTTTATTCCTCATTGAAACGTCCTCTTCCTTGGTTTTTACATCGTCATTTAGCGACGAGTCTGAATGAAGATGAGAGCGACGCCCCTGTACTGAGGAGTCTGTGTGGTGCGAGTGCAGGATAACTGATAACAGAGGGATCTGTTCTATAGAAGGTTTATTACTCACCTGGGCTGATCTGTACAGGAAGCTCCTCCTCTTTATTCCTTACCGAAACGTCCTCCTCCTCACTCAGTGATGTGTATGAATGAAGATGAGAGCGACGCCCCTGTACTGAGGAGTCTGTGTGGTGCGAGTGCAGGATAACTGATAACAGAGGGATCTGTTCTATAGAAGGTTTATTACTCACCTGGGCCTATCTGTAGAGGAAGCTCCTCCTCTTTATTCTGTACCGAAACGTCGTCCTCCTCGGTTTTCACACGTCTCGCTACAGTGTCTCCGGCGTCTGTGAATAAAGAGGACGTGCCCCTGTGCTGAGAGGTGTCTGATATTGGGGGGGAGGGAAGTAACTGAAACTAGAGGAAAGGTTTATTACTCACCTGGGCCGATGTGTACAGGAAGCTCCTCCTCTTCTTTCTTCACAGATTCCTCTTCCTCCTCCTCAGATTTCATATCTCTCTCTATAAAGAATAGAGATGAGAGTGTGACACCCCCGCACTGAGATGTCTGAGCGGGGTAAGTGATAACAGGGGGTATCTGTTTTATAGAAGGTTTATTACTCACCCGGCCTGATGTGTACAGGAAGCTCCTCCTCCTTCACAGGGTTCTCCTCCCACTCAGTTTTCACCTCTGTCATTGTAATGGCGCCTGTGAATAGAGAAGAGAGTCACGTCTCCTGTACACAGATAATGAGTCAGGGTGAGTATTATTGGGGAGGGGAGGTAAGTAGGTCACCGGGGTTAAAATACTATATATATATATATACACACACATATACATATAAATATATACATATAGATAAAAATATATACATATAAATATATATATATATATATATATATATATATGCGTTGAATTACAGTCTTTTACACAGTGAGGGGAGGAGCTGCTGCCCCTCCATCATGGCTCCTCCCGAGAGGCCCCGCCCCCTTCCTGTGCGCCGGCAGTAATGGCGGCTCTGCTGTTAGGGTTGGCGCTCAGGCTTGATAATAAATGCAGCGCCCCCGCCATGGTCTCATTACAAGGTGAGTAAACGTTTCGAAGCCCGATGATTTCTCTCAACGCATTTCGCCCCGAGTCGCTTCATCAGGAGAAAGCGTCCACGAGAATGATGCAATCCATAGCTCAGGTGTATGTGACAGTCACTAGTGAGGCATGATGGGTAATTCCTGGTACTGTTGTGCTGTTACGCAGCAGAACGCTGGTCCTGGAGAGACAGAGGTTCCCGCTGCTACCAAGGCTACTTACCCAGATCCCGCCTCCACCTGAAGGGCACGCCCCCTAAGGAAGAATAAGCCGTGCTGCTTACAGAGCACCAAAATGTGCCCCCCCCCCCGGGACACAAGGTCAGGGGTCACAGGCAGCGGTGCTGAATCACAGGGGATACCCGAGGTCAGGGGTCACAGGCAGCGGTGCTGAATCACAGGGGATACCCGAGGTCAGGGGTCACAGGCAGCGGTGCTGAATCACAAGGGACACAAGGTCAGGGGTCACAGGCAGCGGTGCTGAATCACAGGGGATACCCGAGGTCAGGGGTCACAGGCAGTGGTGCTGAATCACAAGGGACACCCGAGGTCAGGATTCACAGTCAGCGGTGCTGAATCACAAGGGACACCCGAGGTCAGGGGTCACAGGCAGAGGTGCTGAATCACAAGAGACACCCGAGTTCAGGGGTCACAGGCAGCGGTGCTGAATCACAAAGGGACACCCGAGGTCAGGGGTCACAGGCAGCGGTGCTGAATCACAAGGGACACCCGAGATCAGGGGTCACAGGCAGCGGTGCTGAATCACAAGAGACACCCGAGTTCAGGGGTCACAGGCAGCGGTGCTGAATCACAAAGGGACACCCGAGGTCAGGGGTCACAGGCAGCGGTGCTGAATCACAAAGAGACACCCGAGGTCAGGGGTCACAGGCAGCGGTGCTGAATCACAAGGGACACCCGAGGTCAGGGGTCACAGGCAGCGGTGCTGAATCACAATGAGACACCCGAGGTCAGGGGTCACAGGCAGCGGTGCTGAATCACAAGGGACACCCGAGGTCAGGGGTCACAGGCAGCGGTGCTGAATCACAAGGGACACCCGAGGTCAGGGGTCACAGGCAGCGGTGCTGAATCACAAGGGACAGCCGAGGTCAGGGGTCACAGGCAGCGGTGCTGAATCACAAGGGACACCCGAGGTCAGGGGTCACAGGCAGCGGTGCTGAATCACAAGGGACAGCCGAGGTCAGGGGTCACAGGCAGCGGTGCTGAATCACAAGGGATAGCCGAGGTCAGGGGTCACAGGCAGCGGTGCTGAATCACAAGGGACACCTGAGGTCAGGGGTCACAGGCAGCGGTGCTGAATCACAAGGGACACCCGAGGTCAGGGGTCACAGGCAGCGGTGCTGAATCACAAGGGACACCCGAGGTCAGGGGTCACAGGCAGCGGTGCTGAATCACAAGGGACACTTGAGGTCAGGGGTCACAGGCAGCGGTGCTGAATCACAAGGGACACTTGAGGTCAGGGGTCACAGACAGCGGTGCTGAATCACAAGGGACACCCGAGGTCAGGGGTCACAGGCAGCGGTGCTGAATCACAAGGGACACCCGAGGTCAGGGGTCACAGGCAGCGGTGCTGAATCACAAGGGACACTTGAGGTCAGGGGTCACAGGCAGCGGTGCTGAATCACAAGGGACACCCGAGGTCAGGGGTCACAGGCAGCGGTGCTGAATCACAAGGGACACTTGAGGTCAGGGGTCACAGACAGCGGTGCTGAATCACAAGGGACACCCGAGGTCAGGGGTCACAGGCAGCGGTGCTGAATCACAAGGGACACCCGAGGTCAGGGGTCACAGACAGCGGTGCTGAATCACAAGGGACACCCAAGGTCAGGGGTCACAGGCAGCGGTGCTGAATCACAAGGGACACAAGGTCAGGGGTCACAGGCAGCGGTGCTGAATCACAAGGGACAGCCGAGGTCAGGGGTCACAGGCAGCGGTGCTGAATCACAAGGGACAGCCGAGGTCAGGGGTCACAGGCAGCGGTGCTGAATCACAAGGGACACAAGGTCAGGGGTCACAGGCAGCGGTGCTGAATCACAAGGGACACCCGAGGTCAGGGGTCACAGGCAGCGGTGCTGAATCACAAGGGACACCCGAGGTCAGGGGTCACAGGCAGCGGTGCTGAATCACAAGGGAATCCAGTGCTTCCCCAAATATGGCCACGCCCACTCTATTCATTACAGAGGAGGGGGTGTAACAGCGCATGACACGCCCCCTTCGATTGAAATGGAGTGGGTGTGGCTACAGACATCCCTTCCCCAGCGGCACATTAATATGCGCATCCGAGGAAGCTGATTGGGCGCCTTGGGAACGACGGCAGCGAGTGATGTCTAGCAACAACACTGGGGGCGGGCCCTGTGCAATCTATAGCTCCACCCCCTGGTACCTCACTAGCCACGCCCACCTCTGCGTCCTGGGAATGGCGGAGCAACGAGGAGGAGTGATAGGAGCAGGAGGAGGGGTGATAGGGGCAGGAGGAGGGGTGATAGAGGCAGGAGGGGGGGTAATAGGGGCAGGAGGGGGGTGATAGGAGCAGGAGGAGGGGTAATAGGAGCAGGAGGGGGGTGATAGGAGCAGGAGGAGGGGTGATAGGAGCAGGAGGAGGGGTGATAGGGGCAGGAGGGGGGTGATAGGAGCAGGAGGAGGGGTGATAGGAGCAGGAGGAGGGGTAATAGGGGCGGGAGGAGGGGTGATAGGGGCAGGAGGAGGGGTGATAGAGGCAGGAGGAGGGGTGATAGGAGCAGGAGGAGGGGTGATAGGGGCGGGAGGAGGGGTGATAGGAGAAGGAGGAGGGGTGATAGGGGCAGGAGGAGGGGTGATAGAGGCAGGAGGAGGGGTGATAGGAGCAGGAGGAGGGGTGATAGGAGCAGGAGGAGGGGTGATAGAGGCAGGAGGAGGGGTGATAGAGGCAGGAGGAGGGGTGATAGGGGCGGGAGGAGGGGTGATAGGGGGCAGGAGGAGGGGTGATAGGGGGCAGGAGGAGGGGTGATAGGAGAAGGAGGAGGGGTGATAGAGGCAGGAGGAGGGGTGATAGAGGCAGGAGGAGGGGTGATAGGGGCAGGAGGAGGGGTGATAGAGGCAGGAGGAGGGGTGATAGGAGCAGGAGGAGGGGTGATAGGAGAAGGAGGAGGGGTGATAGAGGCAGGAGGAGGGGTGATAGGAGCAGGAGGAGGGGTGATAGGAGCAGGAGGAGGGGTGATAGGAGCAGGAGGAGGGGTGATAGAGGCAGGAGGAGGGGTGATAGGAGCAGGAGGAGGGGTGATAGGGGCAGGAGGAGGGGTGATAGGGGCAGGAGGAGGGGTGATAGGGACAGGAGGAGGGGTGATAGGGGGCAGGAGGAGGGGTGATAGGGACAGGAGGAGGGGTGATAGGGGCAGGAGGAGGGGTAATAGGGGCAGGAGGAGGGGTGATAGGGGCAGGAGGAGGGGTGATAGGGACAGGAGGAGGGGTGATAGGGGCAGGAGGAGGGGTGATAGGGGGCAGGAGGAGGGGTGATAGGAGAAGGAGGAGGGGTGATAGAGGCAGGAGGAGGGGTGATAGAGGCAGGAGGAGGGGTGATAGAGGCAGGAGGAGGGGTGATAGGAGCAGGAGGAGGGGTGATAGGAGCAGGAGGAGGGGTGATAGAGGTGGGAGGAGGGGTGATAGGAGCAGGAGGAGGGGTGATAGGGGCGGGAGGAGGGGTGATAGGGGCAGGAGGAGGGGTGATAGGGACAGGAGGAGGGGTGATAGGGGCAGGAGGAGGGGTAATAGGGGCAGGAGGAGGGGTGATAGGGGCAGGAGGAGGGGTGATAGGGGCAGGAGGAGGGGTGATAGAGGCAGGAGGAGGGGTAATAGGAGCAGGAGGAGGGGTGATAGGGGCAGGAGGAGGGGTGATAGGGGCAGGAGGAGGGGTGATAGGGGCGGGAGGAGGGGTGATAGAGGTGGGAGGAGGGGTGATAGGAGCAGGAGGAGGGGTGATAGGGGCGGGAGGAGGGGTGATAGGGGCGGGAGGAGGGGTGATAGGGGCAGGAGGAGGGGTGATAGAGGCAGGAGGAGGGGTGATAGGGGCAGGAGGAGGGGTGATAGAGGCAGGAGGAGGGGTGATAGAGGCAGGAGGAGGGGTGATAGAGGCAGGAGGAGGGGTAATAGGAGCAGGAGGAGGGGTGATAGGGGCAGGAGGAGGGGTGATAGGGGCAGGAGGAGGGGTGATAGGGGCAGGAGGAGGGGTGATAGAGGCGGGAGGAGGGGTGATAGGGGCAGGAGGAGGGGTGATAGAGGCGGGAGGAGGGGTGATAGAGGCAGGAGGAGGGGTAATAGGAGCAGGAGGAGGGGTGATAGGGGCAGGAGGAGGGGTGATAGGGGCAGGAGGAGGGGTGATAGAGGCGGGAGGAGGGGTGATAGGGGCAGGAGGAGGGGTGATAGAGGCAGGAGGAGGGGTGATAGGGGCAGGAGGAGGGGTGATAGGGGCAGGAGGAGGAGTGATAGGGGGAGGAGGAGGGGTGATAGGAGAAGGAGGAGGGGTGATAGGGGCAGGAGGAGGGGTGATAGGGGCGGGAGGAGGGATGATAGAGGCGGGAGGAGGGGTGATAGGAGCAGGAGGAGGGGTGATAGGGGCGGGAGGAGGGGTGATAGGAGCAGGAGGAGGGGTGATAGGGGCAGGAGGAGGGGTGATAGAGGCGGGAGGAGGGGTGATAGGGGCAGGAGGAGGGGTAATAGGGGCGGGAGGAGGGGTGATGGAGGCAGGAGGAGGGGTGATAGGGGCAGGAGGAGGGGTGATAGAGGCGGGAGGAGGGGTGATAGAGGCAGGAGGAGGGGTAATAGGAGCAGGAGGAGGGGTGATAGGGGCAGGAGGAGGGGTAATAGGGGCAGGAGGAGGGGTGATAGGGGCAGGAGGAGGGGTGATAGGGGCAGGAGGAGGGGTGATAGAGGCGGGAGGAGGGGTGATAGAGGCAGGAGGAGGGGTAATAGGAGCAGGAGGAGGGGTGATAGGGGCAGGAGGAGGGGTAATAGGGGCAGGAGGAGGGGTGATAGAGGCAGGAGGAGGGGTAATAGGAGCAGGAGGAGGGGTGATAGGAGCAGGAGGAGGGGTGATAGGAGCAGGAGGAGGAGGGGTGATAGGGGCAGGAGGAGGGGTGATAGGGGCAGGAGGAGGGGTGATAGGGGCAGGAGGAGGGGTGATAGGGGCGGGAGGAGGGGTGATAGGAGCAGGAGGAGGGGTGATAGGAGCAGGAGGAGGGGTGATAGGGGCAGGAGGAGGGGTGATAGGGGCAGGAGGAGGGGTGATAGGGGCGGGAGGAGGGGTGATAGGAGCAGGAGGAGGGGTGATAGGAGCAGGAGGAGGGGTGATAGGAGCAGGAGGAGGGGTGATAGGGGCGGGAGGAGGGGTGATAAGGGCGGGAGGAGGGGTGATAGGAGCAGGAGGAGGGGTGATAGGAGCAGGAGGAGGGGTGATAGGGGCAGGAGGGGGGTGATAGGGGCAGGAGGAGGGGTAATAGGAGCAGGAGGAGAGGTGATAGGAGCAGGAGGAGGGGTGATAGGAGCAGGAGGAGGGGTGATAGGGGCAGGAGGAGGGGTGATAGGGGCAGGAGGAGGGGTGATAGGGGCAGGAGGAGGGGTGATAGGAGCAGGAGGAGGAGGGGTGATAGGGGCAGGAGGAGGGGTGATAGGGGCAGGAGGAGGGGTGATAGGGGCGGGAGGAGGGGTGATAGGGGCGGGAGGAGGGGTGATAGAGGCAGGAGGAGGAGTGATAGGGGCAGGAGGAGGGGTGATAGGGGCAGGAGGAGGGGTGATAGGAGCAGGAGGAGGAGGGGTGATAGGGGCAGGAGGAGGGGTGATAGGGGCAGGAGGAGGGGTGATAGGGGCGGGAGGAGGGGTGATAGGGGCGGGAGGAGGGGTGATAGAGGCAGGAGGAGGGGTGATAGGGGCAGGAGGAGGGGTGATAGGGGCAGGAGGAGGGGTGATAGGGGCAGGAGGAGGGGTGATAGGAGCAGGAGGAGGGGTAATAGGAGCAGGAGGAGGGGTGATAGGGGCAGGAGGAGGGGTGATAGAGGCGGGAGGAGGGGTGATAGGAGCAGGAGGAGGGGTAATAGGGGCAGGAGGAGGGGTGATAGGAGCAGGAGGAGGGGTGATAGAGGCAGGAGGAGGGGTGATAGGGGCAGGAGGAGGGGTGATAGGGGCAGGAGGAGGGGTGATAGGGGCAGGAGGAGGGGTGATAGGGGCAGGAGGGGAGGGGTGATAGGAGCAGGAGGAGGGGTGATAGGGGCAGGAGGAGGGGTGATAGGGGCAGGAGGAGGGGTGATAGGGGCAGGAGGAGGGGTGATAGAGGCAGGAGGAGGGGTGATAGGGGCAGGAGGAGGGGTGATAGGGGCAGGAGGAGGGGTGATAGAGGCGGGAGGAGGGGTGATAGAGGCAGGAGGAGGGGTAATAGGAGCAGGAGGAGGGGTGATAGAGGTGGGAGGAGGGGTGATAGGGGCAGGAGGAGGGGTGATAGGGGCAGGAGGAGGGGTGATAGGGGCAGGAGGATGGGTGATAGGGGCAGGAGGAAGGGTGATAGGGGCAGGAGGAGGGGTGATAGAGGTGGGAGGAGGGCTGATAGGGGCAGGAGGAGGGGTGATAGGGGCAGGAGGAGGGGTGATAGGGGCAGGAGGATGGGTAATAGGGGCAGGAGGAAGGGTGATAGGGGCAGGAGGAGGGGTGATAGGGGCAGGAGGAGGGGTGATAAGGGCGGGAGGAGGGGTGATAGGGGCAGGAGGAGGGGTGATAGAGGCGGGAGGAGGGGTAATAGGGGCAGGAGGAGGGGTGATAGAGGCGGGAGGAGGGGTAATAGGGGCAGGAGGAGGGGTGATAGGGGGCAGGAGGAGGGGTGATAGGGGGCAGGAGGAGGGGTAATAGGGGCAGGAGGAGGGGTGATAGGAGCAGGAGGAGGGGTGATAGAGGCAGGAGGAGGGGTGATAGGGGCAGGAGGAGGGGTGATAGGGGCAGGAGGAGGGGTGATAGGGGCAGGAGGAGGGGTGATAGGGGCAGGAGGAGGGGTAATAGGGGCAGGAGGAGGGGTGATAGGGGCAGGAGGAGGGGTGATAGGGGCAGGAGGAGGGGTGATAGGAGCAGGAGGAGGGGTGATAGGGGCAGGAGGAGGGGTGATAGAGGCAGGAGGAGGGGTGATAGAGGCAGGAGGAGGGGTGATAGGGGCAGGAGGAGGGGTGATAGAGGCAGGAGGAGGGGTAATAGGAGCAGGAGGAGGGGTGATAGGGGCAGGAGGAGGGGTGATAGAGGCAGGAGGAGGGGTGATAGAGGCGGGAGGAGGGGTGATAGAGGCAGGAGGAGGGGTAATAGGAGCAGGAGGAGGGGTGATAGGGGCAGGAGGAGGGGTAATAGGGGCAGGAGGAGGGGTGATAGAGGCAGGAGGAGGAGTAATAGGAGCAGGAGGAGGGGTGATAGAGGCAGGAGGAGGGGTGATAGAGGCGGGAGGAGGGGTGATAGGGGCGGGAGGAGGGGTGATAGGGGCGGGAGGAGGGGTAATAGAGGCGGGAGGAGGGGTGATAGGGGCAGGAGGAGGGGTGATAGGGGCGGGAGGAGGGGTGATAGGAGCAGGAGGAGGGGTGATAGGGGCAGGAGGAGGGGTGATAGGGGCAGGAGGAGGGGTGATAGGAGCAGGAGGAGGGGTAATAGGAGCAGGAGGAGGGTGATAGGGGCAGGAGGAGGGGTAATAGGGGCAGGAGGAGGAGGGTGATAGGGGCAGGAGGAGGGGTAATAGGGGCAGGAGGAGGGGTGATAGGAGCAGGAGGAGGGGTGATAGGGGCAGGAGGAGGGGTGATAGGGGCAGGAGGAGGGGTAATAGGGGCAGGAGGAGGGGTGATAGGGGGCAGGAGGAGGAGGGGTGATAGGGGCAGGAGGAGGGGTGATAGAGGCGGGAGGAGGGGTGATAGGAGCAGGAGGAGGGGTAATAGGGGCAGGAGGAGGGGTGATAGGAGCAGGAGGAGGGGTGATAGAGGCGGGAGGAGGGGTGATAGGAGCAGGAGGAGGGGTAATAGGGGCAGGAGGAGGGGTGATAGAGGCAGGAGGAGGGGTGATAGGGGCAGGAGGAGGGGTGATAGGGGCAGGAGGAGGGGTGATAGGGGCAGGAGGAGGGGTAATAGGGGCAGGAGGGGAGGGGTGATAGGAGCAGGAGGAGGGGTGATAGGGGCAGGAGGAGGGGTGATAGGGGCAGGAGGAGGGGTGATAGAGGCAGGAGGAGGGGTGATAGGGGCAGGAGGAGGGGTGATAGGGGCAGGAGGAGGGGTGATAGAGGCAGGAGGAGGGGTGATAGAGGCAGGAGGAGGGGTAATAGGAGCAGGAGGAGGGGTGATAGGGGCAGGAGGAGGGGTGATAGGAGAAGGAGGAGGGGTGATAGGGGCAGGAGGAGGGGTGATAGGAGAAGGAGGAGGGGTGATAGGGGCAGGAGGATGGGTAATAGGGGCAGGAGGAAGGGTGATAGGGGCAGGAGGAGGGGTGATAGGGGCAGGAGGAGGGGTGATAAGGGCGGGAGGAGGGGTGATAGGGGCAGGAGGAGGGGTGATAGAGGCGGGAGGAGGGGTAATAGGGGCAGGAGGAGGGGTGATAGAGGCGGGAGGAGGGGTAATAGGGGCAGGAGGAGGGGTGATAGGGGGCAGGAGGAGGGGTGATAGGGGGCAGGAGGAGGGGTAATAGGGGCAGGAGGAGGGGTGATAGGAGCAGGAGGAGGGGTGATAGAGGCAGGAGGAGGGGTGATAGGGGCAGGAGGAGGGGTGATAGGAGCAGGAGGAGGGGTGATAGGGGCAGGAGGAGGGGTGATAGGGGCAGGAGGAGGGGTAATAGGGGCAGGAGGGGAGGGGTGATAGGAGCAGGAGGAGGGGTGATAGGGGCAGGAGGAGGGGTGATAGGGGCAGGAGGAGGGGTGATAGGGGCAGGAGGAGGGGTGATAGGAGCAGGAGGAGGGGTGATAGGGGCAGGAGGAGGGGTGATAGAGGCAGGAGGAGGGGTGATAGAGGCAGGAGGAGGGGTGATAGGGGCAGGAGGAGGGGTGATAGAGGCGGGAGGAGGGGTTATAGGAGCAGGAGGAGGGGTGATAGGGGCAGGAGGAGGGGTGATAGGAGCAGGAGGAGGGGTGATAGAGGCGGGAGGAGGGGTGATAGAGGCAGGAGGAGGGGTAATAGGAGCAGGAGGAGGGGTGATAGGGGCAGGAGGAGGGGTAATAGGGGCAGGAGGAGGGGTGATAGAGGCAGGAGGAGGAGTAATAGGAGCAGGAGGAGGGGTGATAGAGGCAGGAGGAGGGGTGATAGAGGCGGGAGGAGGGGTGATAGGGGCGGGAGGAGGGGTGATAGGGGCGGGAGGAGGGGTAATAGAGGCAGGAGGAGGGGTGATAGGGGCAGGAGGAGGGGTGATAGGGGCGGGAGGAGGGGTGATAGGAGCAGGAGGAGGGGTGATAGGGGCAGGAGGAGGGGTGATAGGGGCAGGAGGAGGGGTGATAGGAGCAGGAGGAGGGGTAATAGGAGCAGGAGGAGGGTGATAGGGGCAGGAGGAGGGGTAATAGGGGCAGGAGGAGGAGGGTGATAGGGGCAGGAGGAGGGGTGATAGGGGCCGGAGGAGGGGTGATAGGAGCAGGAGGAGGGGTGATAGGGGCAGGAGGAGGGGTGATAGGGGCAGGAGGAGGGGTGATAGGGGGCAGGAGGAGGAGGGGTGATAGGGGCAGGAGGAGGAGGGGTGATAGGGGCAGGAGGAGGGGTGATAGGGGCAGGAGGAGGGGTGATAGGAGAAGGAGGAGGGGTGATAGGGGCAGGAGGAGGGGTGATAGGAGCAGGAGGAGGGGTGATAGGGGCAGGAGGAGGGGTGATAGGGGCAGGAGGAGGGGTAATAGGGGCAGGAGGAGGGGTGATAGGGGCAGGAGGAGGGGTGATAGGGGCAGGAGGAGGGGTAATAGGGGCAGGAGGAGGGGTGATAGGGGGCAGGAGGAGGAGGGGTGATAGGGGCAGGAGGAGGGGTGATAGGGGCAGGAGGAGGGGTGATAGGAGAAGGAGGAGGGGTGATAGGGGCAGGAGGAGGGTGATAGGGGCAGGAGGAGGGGTGATAGGAGCAGGAGGAGGGGTGATAGGGGCAGGAGGAGGGGTGATAGGGGCAGGAGGAGGGGTAATAGGGGGCAGGAGGAGGAGGGGTGATAGGGGCAGGAGGAGGGGTGATAGGGGCAGGAGGAGGGGTGATAGGGGCAGGAGGAGGGGTGATAGAGGCAAGAGGAGGGGTGATAGGGGCAGGAGGAGGGGTGATAGGGGCAGGAGGAGGAGGGTGATAGGGGCAGGAGGAGGGTGATAGGGGCAGGAGGAGGGGTGATAGGAGCAGGAGGAGGGGTAATAGGAGCAGGAGGAGGGGTGATAGGGGCAGGAGGAGGGGTAATAGGGGCAGGAGGAGGGGTGATAGGGGCAGGAGGAGGAGGGTGATAGGAGCAGGAGGAGGGTGATAGGGGCAGGAGGAGGGGTGATAGGAGCAGGAGGAGGGGTAATAGGAGCAGGAGGAGGGGTGATAGGAGCGGGAGGAGGGGTGATAGGGGCAGGAGGAGGGGTAATAGGGGCAGGAGGAGGAGGGTGATAGGGGCAGGAGGAGGGGTGATAGGGGCAGGAGGAGGGGTGATAGGGGCAGGAGGAGGGGTGATAGGGGCAGGAGGAGGGGTGATAGGGGCAGGAGGAGGAGGGTGATAGGGGCAGGAGGAGGGGTGATGGGGGCAGGAGGAGGGGTGATAGGGGCAGGAGGAGGAGTGATAGGGGCAGGAGGAGGGGTGATAGGGGCAGGAGGAGGAGTGATAGGGGCCGGAGGAGGGGTGATAGGGGCAGGAGGAGGGGTGATAGGGGCAGGAGGAGGGTGATAGGGGCAGGAGGAGGGGTGATAGGGGGCAGGAGGAGGGGTGATAGGGGCAGGAGGAGCGGTGATAGGAGAAGGAGGAGGGGTGATAGGGGCAGGAGGAGGGGTGATAGGGGCAGGAGGAGGGGTGATAGGGGCGGGAGGAGGGGTGATAGGGGCGGGAGGAGGGGTGATAGGGGCAGGAGGAGGGGTGATAGGGGCGGGAGGAGGGGTGATAGGGGCGGGAGGAGGGGTGATAGGGGCAGGAGGAGGGGTGATAGGGGCGGGAGGAGGGGTGATAGAGGCAGGAGGAGGGGTGATAGGGGCAGGAGGAGGGGTGATAGGAGCAGGAGGAGGGGTGATAGGGGCAGGAGGAGGGGTGATAGGGGCAGGAGGAGGGGTGATAGGGGCGGGAGGAGGGGTGATAGGGGCAGGAGGAGGGGTGATAGGGGCGGGAGGAGGGGTGATAGGGGCAGGAGGAGGGGTGATAGGGGCAGGAGGAGGGGTGATAGGGGCAGGAGGAGGGGCAGGAGGAGGGGTGATAGGGGCAGGAGGAGGGGTGATAGGGGCAGGAGGAGGGGTGATAGGGGCAGGAGGAGGGGTGATAGGGGCGGGAGGAGGGGTGATAGGGGCGGGAGGAGGGGTGATAGAGGCAGGAGGAGGGGTGATAGGGGCAGGAGGAGGGGTGATAGGGGCAGGAGGAGGGGCAGGAGGAGGGGTGATAGGGGCAGGAGGAGGGGTGATAGGGGCAGGAGGAGGGATGATAGAGGCGGGAGGAGGGGTGATAGGAGCAGGAGGAGGGGTGATAGGAGCAGGAGGAGGGGTGATAGGGGCAGGAGGAGGGGTAATAGGAGCAGGAGGAGGGGTGATAGGGGCAGGAGGAGGGGTAATAGGGGCAGGAGGAGGGGTGATAGAGGCAGGAGGAGGGGTAATAGGAGCAGGAGGAGGGGTGATAGGAGCAGGAGGAGGGGTGATAGGGGCAGGAGGAGGGGTGATAGGGGCAGGAGGAGGGGTGATAGAGGCAGGAGGAGGGGTAATAGGAGCAGGAGGAGGGGTGATAGGGGCAGGAGGAGGGGTAATAGGGGCAGGAGGAGGGGTGATAGAGGCAGGAGGAGGGGTAATAGGAGCAGGAGGAGGGGTGATAGGAGCAGGAGGAGGAGGGGTGATAGGGGCAGGAGGAGGGGTGATAGGGGCAGGAGGAGGGGTGATAGGAGCAGGAGGAGGGGTGATAGGGGCGGGAGGAGGGGTGATAGGGGCGGGAGGAGGGGTGATAGGGGCGGGAGGAGGGGTGATAGGGGCAGGAGGAGGGGTGATAGGGGCAGGAGGAGGGGTGATAGAGGCAGGAGGAGGGGTGATAGGAGCAGGAGGAGGGGTGATAGAGGCGGGAGGAGGGGTGATAGGGGCGGGAGGAGGGGTGATAGAGGCAGGAGGAGGGGTAATAGGAGCAGGAGGAGGGGTGATAGGGGCGGGAGGAGGGGTGATAGAGGCAGGAGGAGGGGTAATAGGGGCGGGAGGAGGGGTGATAGGGGCGGGAGGAGGGGTGATAGAGGCAGGAGGAGGGGTGATAGAGGCAGGAGGAGGGGTGATAGAGGCAGGAGGAGGGGTAATAGGAGCAGGAGGAGGGGTGATAGGGGCGGGAGGAGGGGTAATAGGGGCGGGAGGAGGGGTGATAGAGGCAGGAGGAGGGGTGATAGGAGCAGGAGGAGGGGTAATAGGAGCAGGAGGAGGGGTGATAGGGGCGGGAGGAGGGGTAATAGGGGCGGGAGGAGGGGTGATAGAGGCAGGAGGAGGGGTGATAGGAGCAGGAGGAGGGGTAATAGGAGCAGGAGGAGGGGTGATAGGGGCAGGAGGAGGGGTGATAGGAGAAGGAGGAGGGGTGATAGAGGCGGGAGGAGGGGTGATAGAGGCAGGAGGAGGGGTAATAGAGCAGGAGGAGGGGTGATAGGGGCAGGAGGAGGGGTGATAGGGGCAGGAGGAGGGGTGATAGAGGCGGGAGGAGGGGTGATAGAGGCAGGAGGAGGGGTAATAGGAGCAGGAGGAGGGGTGATAAGGGCGGGAGGAGGGGTGATAGGAGCAGGAGGAGGGGTGATAGGAGCAGGAGGAGGGGTAATAGGGGCGGGAGGAGGGGTGATAGGAGCAGGAGGAGGGGTGATAAGGGCGGGAGGAGGGGTGATAGGGGCAGGAGGAGGGGTAATAGGGGCGGGAGGAGGGGTGATAGGAGCAGGAGGAGGAGTGATAAGGGCGGGAGGAGGGGTGATAGGGGCAGGAGGAGGGGTAATAGGGGCGGGAGGAGGGGTGATAGGGGCGGGAGGAGGAGTGATAAGGGCGGGAGGAGGGGTGATAGGAGCAGGAGGAGGGGTGATAGGAGCAGGAGGAGGGGTGATAGGAGCAGGAGGAGGAGTGATAAGGGCGGGAGGAGGGGTGATAGGAGCAGGAGGAGGGGTGATAGGGGCGGGAGGAGGGGTGATAGGGGCGGGAGGAGGGGTGATAGGGGCGGGAGGAGGGGTGATAGGAGCGGGAGGAGGGGTGATAGGGGCGGGAGGAGGGGTGATAGGGGCGGGAGGAGGGGTGATAGGGGCGGGAGGAGGGGTGATAGGGGCGGGAGGAGGGGTGATAGGGGCGGGAGGAGGGGTGATAGAGGCGGGATTAGGGGTGATAGGGGCGGGAGGAGGGGTGATAGGAGCGGGAGGAGGGGTGATAGGAGCAGGAGGAGGGGTGATAGGGGCAGGAGGAGGGGTGATAGGGGCAGGAGGAGGGGTGATAGGGGCAGGAGGAGGGGTGATAGGGGCAGGAGGAGGGGTGATAGGAGCAGGAGGAGGGGTGATAGAGGCAGGAGGAGGGGTGATAGGAGCAGGAGGAGGGGTAATAGGGGCAGGAGGAGGGGTGATAGGGGCAGGAGGAGGGGTAATAGGGGCAGGAGGAGGGGTAATAGGGGCAGGAGGAGGGGTGATAGAGGCAGGAGGAGGGGTGATAGGGGCGGGAGGAGGGGTGATAGGAGCAGGAGGAGGGGTAATAGGGGCAGGAGGAGGGGTGATAGAGGCAGGAGGAGGGGTGATAGGAGCAGGAGGAGGGGTTATAGGGGCAGGAGGAGGGGTGATAGGGGCGGGAGGAGGGGTGATAGGAGCAGGAGGAGGGGTAATAGGGGCAGGAGGAGGGGTGATAGAGGCAGGAGGAGGGGTGATAGGAGCAGGAGGAGGGGTTATAGGGGCAGGAGGAGGGGTGATAGAGGCAGGAGGAGGGGTGATAGGAGCAGGAGGAGGGGTTATAGGGGCAGGAGGAGGGGTTATAGGGGCAGGAGGAGGGGTGATAGGAGCAGGAGGAGGGGTTATAGGGGCAGGAGGAGGGGTGATAGGGGCAGGAGGAGGGGTGATAGAGGCAGGAGGAGGGGTGATAGGAGCAGGAGGAGGGGTTATAGGGGCAGGAGGAGGGGTGATAGGGGCGGGAGGAGGGGTGATAGGAGCAGGAGGAGGGGTGATAGGGGCAGGAGGAGGGGTGATAGAGGCAGGAGGAGGGGTAATAGGAGCAGGAGGAGGGTGATAGGGGCAGGAGGAGGGGTGATAGGGGCAGGAGGAGGGGTGATAGGGGCAGGAGGAGGGGTGATAGGGGCAGGAGGAGGGGTGATAGGGGCAGGAGGAGGGGTAATAGGGGCAGGAGGAGGGTGATAGGGGCAGGAGGAGGGGTGATAGGGGCAGGAGGAGGGGTGATAGGGGCAGGAGGAGGGGTGATAGAGGCAGGAGGAGGGGTGATAGGGGCAGGAGGAGGGGTGATAGGAGCAGGAGGAGGGGTGATAGGAGAAGGAGGAGGGGTAATAGGGGCAGGAGGAGGGGTGATAGGGGCAGGAGGAGGGGTGATAGGAGAAGGAGGAGGGGTAATAGGGGCAGGAGGAGGGGTGATAGGGGCAGGAGGAGGGGTGATAGAGGCAGGAGGAGGGGTGATAGGGGCAGGAGGAGGGGTGATAGGGGCAGGAGGAGGGGTGATAGGAGCAGGAGGAGGGGTGATAGAGGCAGGAGGAGGGGTAATAGGGGCAGGAGGAGGGGTAATAGGGGCAGGAGGAGGGTGATAGGGGCAGGAGGAGGGGTGATAGGAGCAGGAGGAGGGGTAATAGGGGCAGGAGGAGGGGTAATAGGGGCAGGAGGAGGGGTGATAGGGGCAGGAGGAGGGGTAATAGGGGCAGGAGGAGGGTGATAGGGGCAGGAGGAGGGGTGATAGGGGCAGGAGGAGGGGTAATAGGGGCAGGAGGAGGGTGATAGGGGCAGGAGGAGGGGTGATAGGAGCAGGAGGAGGGGTAGGGGCAGGAGGAGGGGTGATAGGGGCAGGAGGAGGGGTGATAGGGGCGGGAGGAGGGGTGATAGGGGCAGGAGGAGGGGTGATAGGGGCAGGAGGAGGGGTGATAGGGGCAGGAGGAGGGGTGATAGGGGCAGGAGGAGGGGTAATAGGGGCAGGAGGAGGGGTGATAGGGGCAGGAGGAGGGGTGATAGGGGGCAGGAGGAGGAGTGATAGGGGCAGGAGGAGGGGTAATAGGGGCAGGAGGAGGGGTGATAGGAGAAGGAGGAGGGGTGATAGGGGCAGGAGGAGGGGTGATAGGAGCAGGAGGAGGGGTGATAGGGGCAGGAGGAGGGGTGATAGGGGCAGGAGGAGGGGTGATAGGGGCAGGAGGAGGGGTGATAGGAGAAGGAGGAGGGGTGATAGGGGCAGGAGGAGGGGTGATAGGAGCAGGAGGAGGGGTGATAGGAGAAGGAGGAGGGGTGATAGGGGCAGGAGGAGGGGTGATAGGGGCAGGAGGAGGGGTGATAGGGGCAGGAGGAGGGGTGATAGGAGAAGGAGGAGGGGTGATAGGGGCAGGAGGAGGGGTGATAGGGGCAGGAGGAGGGGTGATAGGGGCAGGAGGAGGGGTGATAGGGGCAGGAGGAGGGGTGATAGGAGAAGGAGGAGGGGTAATAGGGGCAGGAGGAGGGGTGATAGGGGCAGGAGGAGGGGTGATAGGGGCAGGAGGAGGGGTGATAGGGGGCAGGAGGAGGAGTGATAGGGGCAGGAGGAGGGGTGATAGGAGCAGGAGGAGGAGTGATAGGGGCAGGAGGAGGGGTGATAGGGGCAGGAGGAGGGGTGATAGGGGGCAGGAGGAGGGGTGATAGGAGCAGGAGGAGGGGTGATAGGGGCAGGAGGAGGAGTGATAGGGGCAGGAGGAGGGGTGATAGGGGGCAGGAGGAGGGGTGATAGGGGCAGGAGGAGGGGTGATAGGGGGCAGGAGGAGGAGTGATAGGGGCGGGAGGAGGGGTGATAGGAGCAGGAGGAGGGGTGATAGGGGCAGGAGGAGGAGTGATAGGGGCAGGAGGAGGGGTGATAGGGGCTGGAGGAGGGGTGATAGGGGCAGGAGGAGGGGTGATAGAGGCAGGAGGAGGGGTGATAGGGGCAGGAGGAGGGGTGATAGGGGGCAGGAGGAGGAGTGATAGGGGCAGGAGGAGGGGTGATAGGGGCAGGAGGAGGGGTGATAGGGGCAGGAGGAGGGGTGATAGGAGAAGGAGGAGGGGTGATAGGGGCAGGAGGAGGGGTGATAGGAGAAGGAGGAGGGGTGATAGGGGCAGGAGGAGGAGTGATAGGAGCAGGAGGAGGGGTGATAGGGGCAGGAGGAGCGGTGATAGGAGAAGGAGGAGGGGTGATAGGGGCAGGAGGAGGGGTGATAGGAGAAGGAGGAGGGGTGATAGGGGCAGGAGGAGGGGTGATAGGAGAAGGAGGAGGGGTGATAGGGGCAGGAGGAGGGGTGATAGGAGAAGGAGGAGGGGTGATAGGGGCAGGAGGAGGGGTGATAGGGGCAGGAGGAGGGGTGATAGGGGGCAGGAGGAGGGGTGATAGGGGCAGGAGGAGCGGTGATAGGAGAAGGAGGAGGGGTGATAGGGGCAGGAGGAGGGGTGATAGGAGAAGGAGGAGGGGTGATAGGGGCAGGAGGAGGGGTGATAGGAGAAGGAGGAGGGGTGATAGGGGCAGGAGGAGGGGTGATAGGGGCAGGAGGAGGGGTGATAGGGGGCAGGAGGAGGAGTGATAGGGGGCAGGAGGAGGAGTGATAGGGGGCAGGAGGAGGGGTGATAGGGGCAGGAGGAGGGGTGATAGGGGCAGGAGGAGGGGTGATAGGGGGCAGGAGGAGGGGTGATAGGGGCAGGAGGAGGGGTGATAGAGGCAGGAGGAGGGGTGATAGGGGCAGGAGGAGGGGTGATAGGGGCAGGAGGAGGGGTGATAGGGGGCAGGAGGAGGGGTGATAGGGGCAGGAGGAGGGGTGAAAGGGGCGGGAGGAGGGGTGATATGAGCAGGAGGAAGGGTGATAGAGGCAGGAGGAGGGGTGATAGGGGGCAGGAGGAGGGGTGATAGGGGCAGGAGGAGGGGTGATAGGGGGCAGGAGGAGGGGTGATAGGGGCAGGAGGAGGGGTGATAGGGGGCAGGAGGAGGGGTGATAGGGGCAGGAGGAGGGGTGATAGGGGGCAGGAGGAAGGGTGATAGGGGGCAGGAGGAGGGGTGATAGAGGCAGGAGGAGGGGTGATAGGGGCAGGAGGAGGGGTGATAGGGGCAGGAGGAGGGGTGATAGGGGGCAGGAGGAGGGGTGATATGAGCAGGAGGAAGGGTGATAGAGGCAGGAGGAGGGGTGATAGGGGCAGGAGGAGGGGTGATAGGGGCAGGAGGAGGGGTGATAGGGGCGGGAGGAGGGGTGATAGAGGCAGGAGGAGGGGTGATAGAGGCAGGAGGAGGGGTGATAGGGGCAGGAGGAGGGGTAATAGGGGCGGGAGGAGGGGTGATAGAGGCGGGAGGAGGGGTAATAGAGGCGGGAGGAGGGGTAATAGGGGCGGGAGGAGGGGTGATAGGGGCGGGAGGAGGGGTGATAGGGGCGGGAGGAGGGGTGATAGAGGCAGGAGGAGGGGTGATAGAGGCAGGAGGAGGGGTGATAGGGGCAGGAGGAGGGGTGATAGGAGAAGGAGGAGGGGTGATAGGGGCAGGAGGAGGGGTGATATGAGCAGGAGGAGGGGTGATAGAGGCAGGAGGAGGGGTGATAGAGGCAGGAGGAGGGGTGATAGGGGCAGGAGGAGGGGTGATAGGAGAAGGAGGAGGGGTGATAGGGGCAGGAGGAGGGGTGATAGGGGCAGGAGGAGGGGTGATAGGGGCAGGAGGAGGAGTGATAGGGGCAGGAGGAGGGGTGATAGGGGGCAGGAGGAGGGGTGATAGGGGCAGGAGGAGGGGTGATAGGAGAAGGAGGAGGGGTGATAGGGGCAGGAGGAGGGGTGATAGGGGCAGGAGGAGGGGTGATAGGGGGCAGGAGGAGGGGTGATAGGGGGCAGGAGGAGGGGTGATAGGGGGCAGGAGGAGGGGTGATAGAGGCAGGAGGAGGGGTGATAGGGGGCAGGAGGAGGGGTGATAGAGGCAGGAGGAGGGGTGATAGAGGCGGGAGGAGGGGTGATAGGGGCAGGAGGAGGGGTGATAGGGGCGGGAGGAGGGGTGATAGAGGCGGGAGGAGGGGTGATAGGGGCAGGAGGAGGGGTGATAGGAGCAGGAGGAGGGGTGATAGAGGCAGGAGGAGGGGTGATAGAGGCAGGAGGAGGGGTGATAGGGGCGGGAGGGGGGGTGATAGGGGCAGGAGGAGGGGTGATAGGGGCAGGAGGAGGGGTGATAGAGGGAGGAGGGGGGGTGATAGGAGAAGGAGGAGGGGTGATAGGGGCGGGAGGAGGGGTGATAGGGGCGGGAGGAGGAGTGATAGGGGCGGGAGGAGGAGTGATAGGGGCGGGAGGGGGGGTGATAGGGGCAGGAGGGGGGGTGATAGGGGCAGGAGGGGGGGTGATAGGGGCAGGAGGAGGGGTGATAGAGGCAGGAGGAGGGGTGATAGGGGCAGGAGGGGGGGTGATAGGAGAAGGAGGAGGGGTGATAGGGGCAGGAGGAGGGGTGATAGGGGCAGGAGGAGGGGTGATAGAGGCAGGAGGAGGGGTAATAGGGGCAGGAGGAGGGGTAATAGGAGCAGGAGGAGGGGTGATAGGGGCAGGAGGAGGGGTGATAGAGGCAGGAGGAGGGGTGATGGAGGCAGGAGGAGGGGTGATATGAGCAGGAGGAGGGGTGATAAGGGCAGGAGGAGGGGTGATAGGGGCAGGAGGAGGGGTGATAGGGGCAGGAGGAGGGGTGATAGAGGCAGGAGGAGGGGTGATAGGGGCAGGAGGAGGGGTGATAGAGGCAGGAGGAGGGGTGATAGGGGCAGGAGGAGGGGTGATAGGGGCAGGAGGAGGGGTGATAGGGGCAGGAGGAGGGGTGATAGGGGCAGGAGGAGGGGTGATAGGGGCAGGAGGAGGGGTAATAGGAGCAGGAGGAGGGGTGATAGGGGCAGAAGGAGGGGTAATAGGGGCAGGAGGAGGGGTGATAGAGGCAGGAGGAGGGGTGATGGAGGCAGGAGGAGGGGTGATAGGAGCAGGAGGAGGGGTGATAGGGGCAGGAGGAGGGGTGATAGAGGCAGGAGGAGGGGTGATGGAGGCAGGAGGAGGGGTGATAGGAGCAGGAGGAGGGGTGATAGGGGCAGGAGGAGGGGTGATAGAGGCAGGAGGAGGGGTGATGGAGGCAGGAGGAGGGGTAATAGGAGCAGGAGGAGGGGTGATAGAGGCAGGAGGAGGGGTAATAGGGGCAGGAGGAGGGGTGATAGAGGCAGGAGGAGGGGTGATGGAGGCAGGAGGAGGGGTGATATGAGCAGGAGGAGGGGTGATAAGGGCAGGAGGAGGGGTGATAGGGGCAGGAGGAGGGGTGATGGAGGCAGGAGGAGGGGTGATAGAGGCAGGAGGAGGGGTGATAGGGGCAGGAGGAGGGGTGATAGGGGCAGGAGGAGGGGTGATAGGGGCAGGAGGAGGGGTAATAGGAGCAGGAGGAGGGGTGATAGGGGCAGAAGGAGGGGTAATAGGGGCAGGAGGAGGGGTAATAGGAGCAGGAGGAGGGGTGATAGGGGCAGGAGGAGGGGTGATGGAGGCAGGAGGAGGGGTAATAGGAGCAGGAGGAGGGGTAATAGGGGCAGGAGGAGGGGTAATAGTGGCAGGAGGAGGGGTAATAGAGGCAGGAGGAGGGGTGATAGGGGCAGGAGGAGGGGTGATAGGGGCAGGAGGAGGGGTGATAGGGGCAGGAGGAGGGGTGATAGGGGCAGGAGGAGGGGTGATAGAGGCAGGAGGAGGGGTGATAGGGGCAGGAGGAGGGGTAATAGGAGCAGGAGGAGGGGTAATAGGAGCAGGAGGAGGGGTGATAGGGGCAGGAGGAGGGGTGATGGAGGCAGGAGGAGGGGTGATAGGGGCAGGAGGAGGGGTGATAGAGGCAGGAGGAGGGGTGATGGAGGCAGGAGGAGGGGTGATAGGAGCAGGAGGAGGGGTGATAGGGGCAGGAGGAGGAGTGATATGGGCAGGAGGAGGGGTAATAGGGGCAGGAGGAGGGGTGATGGAGGCAGGAGGAGGGGTGATAGAGGCAGGAGGAGGGGTGATAGGGGCAGGAGGAGGGGTGATAGGGGCAGGAGGAGGGGTGATGGAGGCAGGAGGAGGGGTGATAGAGGCAGGAGGAGGGGTGATAGAGGCAGGAGGGGGGTGATAGGGGCAGGAGGAGGGGTGATGGAGGCAGGAGGAGGGGTGATAGAGGCAGGAGGAGGGGTGATAGAGGCAGGAGGAGGGGTGATAGAGGCAGGAGGGGGGTGATAGGGGCAGGAGGAGGGGTGATAGAGGCAGGAGGGGGGTGATAGGGGCAGGAGGAGGGGGTGATAGAGGCAGGAGGAGGGGTGATAGGGGCAGGAGGAGGGGTGATAGAGGCAGGAGGAGGGGTGATAGAGGCAGGAGGGGGGTGATAGGGGCAGGAGGAGGGGTGATAGAGGCAGGAGGGGGGTGATAGGGGCAGGAGGAGGGGTGATAGAGGCAGGAGGGGGGTGATAGGGGCAGGAGGAGGGGTGATGGAGGCAGGAGGAGGGGTGATAGAGGCAGGAGGAGGGGTGATAGAGGCAGGAGGGGGGTGATAGGGGCAGGAGGAGGGGTGATAGAGGCAGGAGGAGGGGTGATAGGGGCAGGAGGAGGGGTAATAGGAGCAGGAGGAGGGGTGATAGAGGCAGGAGGAGGGGTAATAGGGGCAGGAGGAGGGGTAATAGGAGCAGGAGGAGGGGTGATAGGGGCAGGAGGAGGGGTGATGGAGGCAGGAGGAGGGGTGATAGGGGCAGGAGGAGGGGTGATAGAGGCAGGAGGAGGGGTGATGGAGGCAGGAGGAGGGGTGATAGGAGCAGGAGGAGGGGTGATAGGGGCAGGAGGAGGAGTGATATGGGCAGGAGGAGGGGTAATAGGGGCAGGAGGAGGGGTGATGGAGGCAGGAGGAGGGGTGATAGAGGCAGGAGGAGGGGTGATAGGGGCAGGAGGAGGGGTGATAGGGGCAGGAGGAGGGGTGATGGAGGCAGGAGGAGGGGTGATAGAGGCAGGAGGAGGGGTGATAGAGGCAGGAGGGGGGTGATAGGGGCAGGAGGAGGGGTGATAGGGGCGGGAGGAGGAGTAATAGGGGCAGGAGGAGGGGTGATAGAGGCAGGAGGGGGGTGATAGGGGCAGGAGGAGGGGTGATAGAGGCAGGAGGAGGGGTGATAGAGGCAGGAGGGGGGTGATAGGGGCAGGAGGAGGGGTGATAGAGGCAGGAGGGGGGTGATAGGGGCAGGAGGAGGGGTGATAGAGGCAGGAGGGGGGTGATAGGGGCAGGAGGAGGGGTGATGGAGGCAGGAGGAGGGGTGATAGAGGCAGGAGGGGGGTGATAGGGGCAGGAGGAGGGGTGATAGAGGCAGGAGGAGGGGTAAGAGGGGTATTACCGGCGGCAGTGGGGTCGGCGCTCTATTTCCGGCTTCTGGTCGCCATCGGAAAATGATAGTGTGGGCGGAGACTGCATACAGAGTCCCCGCCCCTTCCCTTTACAGTGGGCGTGTCCGCAGCTATAAAGCATCATCATGTCCTCAGTGCCGGGCGGGCGGCGGCCATTTTCTTGTAGCCCGGGGAGTGTGGATTACATCATAATATAGAGAATGAATGGCGCCATCATAGGCTGTAACGACTGTCGGGGCATAGTAGCGCCGCCATTAGTAGTAATGGGTGTAATAAAGCGTGGAGGGGTCACTGTTACGACGAGTCACGTGGGTGTCACGTGGTTAAAGACCCCGGGGCCAGGGAGATCCTCTGTATAAGACCCCGTAACCCCGATCTGCTGGTCACATGATGTATGGGCGGGGCCTATATATTTAAATGCTGAGAAGCCGCTCACGCGCTGTGGGATGCTCACACACTAGGGGCGGAGCTATGGGTGACACTCGCGCATACGCTGTTGTCCAATCAGAAGTGTCTGCGATAAGTATTAATGGAAGGATTGGTTGGCGACTCTCCATGACCACGCCCCTAGCACTGGCATGGCCACACCTCCCAAATATTGAAAGCCGTAAAGAGAGACAAAAGAAGCCACGCCCTTAAAGGAAAACACCACCTGACAAATAGGGCATCTCTCGTTACACAACAAATTACGGGCGACACACACATAGACATACAGATGGTTGGGGGGGGGGGGGGGGGTGAGTATAATCACCTCCATCAGGGGGGATGGTTGGGGGTATGGGGTGAGTATAGTCACCTCCATCAGGGGGGATGGTTGGGGGGTGTGGGGTGAGTATAGTCACCTCCATCAGGGGGGATGGTTGGGGGGTATGGGGTGAGTATAGTCACCTCCATCAGGGGGGATGGTTGGGGGGTATGGAGTGAGTATAGTCACCTCCATCAGGGGGGATGGTTGGGGGGTATGGGGTGAGTATAGTCACCTCCATCAGGGGGGATGGTTGGGGGTATAGGGTGAGTATAGTCACCTCCATCAGGGGGGATGGTTTGGGGGGTATGGGGTGAGTATAGTCACCTCCATCAGGGGGGATGGTTGGGGGGGTATGGGGTGAGTATAGTCACCTCCATCAGGGGGGATGGTTGGGGGTATAGGGTGAGTATAGTCACCTCCATCAGGCGGGATGGTTGGGGGGTGTGGGGTGAGTATAGTCACCTCCATCAGGCGGGATGGTTGGGGGGTGTGGGGTGAGTATAGTCACCTCCATCAGGCGGGATGGTTGGGGGGTGTGGGTGAGTATAGTCACCTCCATCAGGGGGGATGGTTGGGGGGGTGAGTATAGTCACCTCCATCAGGGGGGATGGTTGGGGGGTATGGGGTGAGTATAGTCACCTCCATCAGGGGGGATGGTTGGGGGGGTGAGTATAGTCACCTCCATCAGGGGGGATGGTTGGGGGGGTGAGTATAGTCACCTCCATCAGGGGGGATGGTTGGGGGTATAGGGTGAGTATAGTCACCTCCATCAGGGGGGGATGGTTGGGGGGTGTGGGGTGAGTATAGTCACCTCCATCAGGGGGGATGGTTGGGGGTGTGGGGTGAGTATAGTCACCTCCATCAGGGGGGATGGTTGGGGGTGTGGGGTGAGTATAGTCACCTCCATCAGGGGGGATGGTTGGGGGGTGTGGGGTGAGTATAGTCACCTCCATCAGAGGGGATGGTTGGGGGGGATGGGGTGAGTATAGTCACCTCCATCAGGGGGGATGGTTGGGGGGGATGGGGTGAGTATAGTCACCTCCATCAGGGGGGATGGTTGGGGGGTATGGGGTGAGTATAGTCACCTCCATCAGGGGGGATGGTTGGGGGGTGTGGGGTGAGTATAGTCACCTCCATCAGAGGGGATGGTTGGGGGGGATGGGGTGAGTATAGTCACCTCCATCAGGGGGGATGGTTGGGGGGTGTGGGGTGAGTATAGTCACCTCCATCAGGGGGGATGGTTGGGGGGATGGGGTGAGTATAGTCACCTCCATCAGAGGGGATGGTTGGGGGGGATGGGTGTGAGTATAGTCACCTCCATCAGGGGGGATGGTTGGGGGTGTGGGGTGAGTATAGTCACCTCCATCAGGGGGGATGGTTGGGGGGATGGGGTGAGTATAGTCACCTCCATCAGGGGGGATGGTTGGGGGGATGGGGTGAGTATAGTCACCTCCATCAGGGGGGATGGTTGGGGGGGTGTGGGGTGAGTATAGTCACCTCCATCAGGGGGGATGGTTGGGGGGTATGGGGTGAGTATAGTCACCTCCATCAGGGGGGATGGTTGGGGGTATGGGGTGAGTATAGTCACCTCCATCAGGGGGGATGGTTGGGGGTGTGGGATGAGTATAGTCACCTCCATCAGGGGGGATGGTTGGGGGGTGTGGGGTGAGTATAGTCACCTCCATCAGGGGGGGATGGTTGGGGGGGTATGGGGTGAGTATAGTCACCTCCATCAGGGGGGATGGTTGGGGGTGTGGGGTGAGTATAGTCACCTCCATCAGGGGGGATGGTTGGGGGTGTGGGGTGAGTATAGTCACCTCCATCAGGGGGGATGGTTGGGGGTATGGGGTGAGTATAGTCACCTCCATCAGGGGGGATGGTTGGGGGGTGTGGGGTGAGTATAGTCACCTCCATCAGGGGGGGATGGTTGGGGGGATGGGGTGAGTATAGTCACCTCCATCAGGGGGGATGGTTGGGGGGTGTGGGGTGAGTATAGTCACCTCCATCAGGGGGGATGGTTGGGGGGTATGGGGTGAGTATAGTCTCCTCCATCAGGGGGGATGGTTGGGGGGTGTGGGGTGAGTATAGTCACCTCCATCAGGGGGGATGGTTGGGGGGTATGGGGTGAGTATAGTCACCTCCATCAGGGGGGATGGTTGGGGGGTATGGGGTGAGTATAGTCACCTCCATCAGGGGGGATGTTTGGGGGTATGGGGTGAGTATAGTCACCTCCATCAGGGGGGATGGTTGGGGGGTGTGGGGTGAGTATAGTCACCTCCAT
Source organism: Gastrophryne carolinensis (assembly GCA_027917425.1). Lineage (NCBI taxonomy): Eukaryota > Metazoa > Chordata > Amphibia > Anura > Microhylidae > Gastrophryne > Gastrophryne carolinensis. The sequence goes on from CM051234.1 coordinate 1,158,033, forward strand.
CAGAGGGGATGGTTGGGGGTGTGGGGTGAGTATAGTCACCTCCATCAGGGGGGATGGTTGGGGGGTATGGGGTGAGTATAGTCACCTCCATCAGGGGGGATGGTTGGGGGATGTGGGGTGAGTATAGTCACCTCCATCAGAGGGGATGGTTGGGGGTGTGGGGTGAGTATAGTCACCTCCATCAGGGGGGATGGTTGGGGGGTGGGGTGAGTATAGTCACCTCCATCAGGGGGGATGGTTGGGGGGGTGAGTATAGTCACCTCCATCAGGGGGGGATGTTTGGGGGTATGGGGTGAGTATAGTCACCTCCATCAGGGGGGATGGTTGGGGGGTATGGGTGAGTATAGTCACCTCCATCAGGGGGGATGTTTGGGGGTATGGGGTGAGTATAGTCACCTCCATCAGGGGGGATGGTTGGGGGGATGGGGTAAGTATAGTCACCTCCATCAGGGGGGATGGTTGGGGGGTATGGGGTGAGTATAGTCACCTCCATCAGGGGGGATGGTTGGGGGGTGTGGGGTGAGTATAGTCACCTCCATCAGGGGGGATGGTTGGGGGGTATGGGGTGAGTATAGTCACCTCCATCAGGGGGATGGTTGGGGGGGATGGGGTGAGTATAGTCACCTCCATCAGGGGGGATGGTTGGGGGGTGTGGGGTGAGTATAGTCACCTCCATCAGGGGGGATGGTTGGGGGTGTGGGGTGAGTATAGTCACCTCCATCAGGGGGGATGGTTGGGGGGATGGGGTGAGTATAGTCACTTCCATCAGGGGGGATGGTTGGGGGGGATGGGATGAGTATAGTCACCTCCATCAGGGGGGATGGTTGGGGGGTGTGGGGTGAGTATAGTCACCTCCATCAGGGGGATGGTTGAAGGGATGGGGTGAGTATAGTCACTTCCATCAGGGGGGATGGTTGGGGGGTGTGGGGTGAGTATAGTCACCTCCATCAGGGGGGATGGTTGGGGGGTGTGGGTGAGTATAGTCACCTCCATCAGGGGGGATGGTTGGGGGGATGGGGTGAGTATAGTCACCTCCATCAGGGGGGATGGTTGGGGGGTGTGGGGTGAGTATAGTCACCTCCATCAGGGGGGATGGTTGGGGGTGTTGGGTGAGTATAGTCACCTCCATCAGGGGGATAGTTGGGGGGGATGGGGTGAGTATAGTCACCTCCATCAGGGGGGGATGGTTGGGGGTGTGGGGTGAGTATAGTCACCTGCATCAGGGGGGATGGTTGGGGGGGATGGGATGAGTATAGTCACCTCCATCAGGGGGGATGGTTGGGGGGTATGGGGTGAGTATAGTCACCTCCATCAGGGGGGGATGGTTGGGGGGTATGGGGTGAGTATAGTCACCTCCATCAGGGGGGATGGTTGGGGGGTATGGGGTGAGTATAGTCACCTCTATCAGGGGGGATGGTTGGGGGGTATGGGGTGAGTATAGTCACCTCTTTAGGGGGGATGGTTGGGGGGATGGGGTGAGTATAGTCACCTCCATCAGGGGGGATGGTTGGGGGGGATGGGATGAGTATAGTCACCTCCATCAGGGGGATGGTTGGGGGGTGTGGGGTGAGTATAGTCACCTCCATCAGGGGGGATGGTTGGGGGTGTGGGATGAGTATAGTCACCTCCATCAGGGGGGATGGTTGGGGGGTGTGGGGTGAGTATAGTCACCTCCATCAGGGGGATGGTTGGGGGGTGTGGGGTGAGTATAGTCACCTCCATCAGGGGGGATGGTTGGGGGTGTGGGATGAGTATAGTCACCTCCATCAGGGGGGATGGTTGGGGGGGATGGGATGAGTATAGTCACCTCCATCAGGGGGGATGGTTGGGGGGTGTGGGGTGAGTATAGTCACCTCCATCAGGGGGGATGGTTGGGGGGTGTGGGATGAGTATAGTCACCTCCATCAGGGGGGATGGTTGGGGGGTGTGGGGTGAGTATAGTCACCTCCATCAGGGGGATGGTTGGGGGGTGTGGGGTGAGTATAGTCACCTCCATCAGGGGGGATGGTTGGGGGTGTGGGATGAGTATAGTCACCTCCATCAGGGGGGATGGTTGGGGGGTATGGGGTGAGTATAGTCACCTCCATCAGGGGGGATGGTTGGGGGGTCGATGGGGTGAGTATAGTCACCTCCATCAGGGGGGATGGTTGGGGGGTATGGGGTGAGTATAGTCACCTCCATCAGGGGGGATGGTTGGGGGTGATGGGGTGAGTATAGTCGACCTCCATCAGGGGGGATGGTTGGGGGGATGGGGTGAGTATAGTCACCTCCATCAGGGGGGATGGTTGGGGGGATGGGGTGAGTATAGTCACCTCTATCAGGGGGGATGGTTGGGGGGGATGGGGTGAGTATAGTCACCTCTATCAGGGGGGATGGTTGGGGGGTGTGGGGTGAGTATAGTCACCTCCATCAGGGGGGATGGTTGGGGGGATGGGGTGAGTATAGTA